>PVHT020000015.1:4392787-4508838 GCA_004024745.2 Catagonus wagneri
CAAGGATGGTTCAATGTACGCAAATCAATCAACGTCATAAACCACATAAACAAAAGAAAAGTTAAAAACCACATGATTATCTCAATAGATGCAGAAAAAGCATTTGACAAAGTCCAACATCCACTCATGATCAAAACTCTTACCAAAGTGGGAATACAGGGAACATTCCTTAACATAATAAAGGCCATATATGAAAAACAGAAATGCCATGATTGTTCAAGACTTTTTAATATTTGCCCCAGGATAAAGGGAAAGGGTCACCTTCCCTGGGTGCATGATAGGGTGCGAATTAAAACAAGATCAAAATCCCACGCAAAGTGAAGAAAATTTGAAGGTGAAGAAAATGTCTGTGTGGTAGACCACCAATAGTAGTGGTAACAGGTGTCAGTGAATTGAAGTTGGAGTCCAGGAATTAAATACCAAGCGAATTTGTTCCCAAAGAATTGATTTATTTATGTAATGCATGATTTTTTTCTCATTTGGGAATATATCTATTTATATGTAAAAAGTATCAGTAAAATCAGTATTCAGAGAAAATCTCATATATCATATAGTGTAATATGACTGGGACTCAGGAGGCCCAGATTTCATTATCTACATCCCTACTGAATCTCTTTATGACTCATGATGTGTCTTCTTTCAGAAACTAAAATTTGTAAAATACTGTGTGCTTCCTATTTTGAAGAAGATAATATGGAATTTAAATAGGTAGAAGTTGTAGGTGGCTTAAAGGAAGATACAGTGTAAGCATGATTTCAATCTTTTTTCAATATGAAGAAATGTTAACCTATTTCTTAAAAAATGACCTTTGAAGATAGAATGCTGGAGATCATTCTAAGGACATACTAACAATATTTTGTTTGTTACAAATTCGATCAGGAATAATTAAAATAGAATTCAATAATAAATATTCCATATCCTGTGTTTTTAGGTAATATGCAATGAAAGTTATTACATACAAAAAACTTTTTGTTAATTTTTTATAATGAAATGAAGATTTTGATCTTTTCTTGTGTCCACACAGACAGCAGGTGGAAGTTCCTAGCCTAGGGATCAAACCCATACTGCAGTTGTGCCTGCACCACAGCTGCAGCAATGCAGAATCCTTAACCTGCTGTGCCATATGGGAACTTCCAAACTTTTTGATTTTTGAAATAATTTTTTTTCAGAAAGTCACTTAAAAACAGAACCAAATGCCAAACTAAAGAATAAAGCATATTGATGAAAGTGCTTATTTTCCTCTCACTACTTGTATTTCTCTTATCATGCCAAATTTAAAACAAAAGAAAAAAACTGTGTTTTCATTAAGAGGAAATTAAGCCTGGCAAAATTTAAAGTAATAAAATAAATTTTAAAAGAGAGAAATCAATCATCAATAGTCACATATTTTGTCTTTTTTTTTTTAGGGCCCACCTACAGCATATGGAAGTTTCCAGGCTAGGGGTCAGAGCTGGCCTATTCCACAGCCACAGCAACACGGGATCTGAGCATTGTCTTTAACCTACACCACAACTCACCAGATCCTTAACCCACTGAGTAAGGTCAGGGATCAAACCTGCATCTCCATGAACACTAGTTGGGTTCATTACCACTGAGACACAACGGGAAATCCACAAACAGTCAAAATTTAGTGACTAGTGACTATCTTTTGACTTTCGTCTTTTAGAAATATCATTAACAGATACAATAGGTTAACATCCTCTGAACTCATTCTCAATCTCATATGAGCTTAAACTCAGAGGATATAAAAAATAAAATCTATAAGAATTCAGATAGGCAGATTATTTTTTGTCCTTTTCTAAAAATGTATTTTGTTACATTTATAGTTGTACAATGATCATCACATCCTAATTTTATAGCATTTCCATCCTAAACTCCAAAACTGTCTCCTTTGGAAACCATAAAGATAGGCAAACAGTATGCAGTTTTATTTAGAAAATAAATATAGAACTAAAACTAAAAATTTAGTTTTATTTATTTAGAAAATATAGAACTAAAACTAAAATTTAGTTTTATTTAGAAAACTAAATATAGAACTACCATCTAATTTATTTAGAAAACTAAATATAGAGCTACCATCTAATCTCGCAATCTGGGCATATATCTGGACAAAGCTTTCATTGAAAAATATGCATACACTACTATGTTCACTGCAGCACTATTCACAATAGCCAAGACATGGAAACAACTTAAATATCCCTGAACAGATGAACTGATTAAGAAGATGTGGTACACATACACAACGGAATACTACTCAGCCATAGAAAACAACAAAACAATGGCAACTGAAGCAACAGGGATGGAACTAGAAACTCTCATACTAAGTGAAGTAAGTCAGAAAGAGAAAGACAAATACCATATGGTATCTTTTATATCTGGAGTCTAATATATGCCACAAATGAACTTATCTAAAGAAAAGAAACAAACATGGACATGGAGAGCAAACCTGTGGTTTCCAAGGGGGAGGGAGGAGTGAGCAGGATGGACTGGGAGTTTTTGATTAGTAGATGCAAACTATTGCATTTGGAGTGGATAAGCAATGAGATTCAAGTATGATGAAATTTTTTCCGAATTAAAAAAAGTGAACTTTAGTAATTCCAGGCTGTTACCAGACTCTGTAGTGGTAGAGGATATTTTGCCTTTGTCTTGTTTTTTTAGTTTCTTCTGTCTTTATAAATGTGAGTCTGTTCATTTGTTATCATTTCCTTGAAGGATGCTACCATCAAAATTGGTACTCATTTGAAATCTCATTCACTCCTAAGGTCAACTCAATTCAAAGTGATATCCTACTTTTTATTGCTTTACCTTGCTTAGTGAAGGAACATTTTTCAAAAAGAGAGAAAGAAAAAGAAAGAAAGAGAGAAAGAAAGAAAGAAAGAGAGAAATAGAGAAAGGAAGGAAGGAAAGAAGGAAGGAAGAGAGAAGGGAGAGAAACATCTGTTTTTCAACACAGGGGTTTATATTTTTTTTCATTCAAAAGAAATAATTACAAACCTAAATCTTTTTCTTCTATTAAAGTAGAGTTGATTTACAATGTTTCTTCAATTTCTGCTGTACAGCAAAGCGACATAGCCGTACATAGTTCCCTATGCTGTATAGTAGGACTCCATTGCCGATTCATTCCAAATGTAACATCGTGATATTATCTTTCCAATATTTTCCCTGGGAATCAACATTATTCTATTACAAATTCAACCATACTTTTGTTTACTCAGACTACCCAGCATTTTTCATGTTTAAGTAATAACTCCAGAAGGCTTATCTTTTTCCCTATACCTTCCTTCTTTGACCATAGAAGAATTTATGACTGCATTTCATCGTGAGAACATAAAATTTGTCAGTCTCAAACACACTTAATTTTATTCTTTATGTCATATGAACAACTGTCTCTTCAGTTGAACCATGAACTGTTTGGAAAAAAAGTACTCGTCCATCACACCTGTCATTTCCCCATTTCTTCTGCCAAAAATACATCAGATTTTCAAGGAAAAGGGGTTACAAAATAAAGAAGAGAAGCAATATATATCAGGACTAATTTCTTTAGTACCTGCAATTCCTAATGTGGGGCACGCACAGTGAGAAGACTGAGAAAGGAGCCTGATCCAGTTAAAACACAAATATTTAGGAAGTGAGGAGAGAAGGCACCAGTGAATTAAATAGAAGAAACATTCAAAGAAGTAAAATAACAAGGAGAGTGACACAGAAACTAAAAGAAAATAGTTTCAGTAACAGTGATTGGTCAATGATGTCAAATGCTGCAGAAGTACCCAGTTAGTATAAGTTCTAAAAATAAGATATTGCACCTGCCATTAATAGTACTTTAGTGACCCTGGTGAGAAAATTTTCTCCTTACAGGAATGAATGACATTCATATATATTGCCAAGGATACTACCTCAGGCAATTTTATAAAGGCTGTCTGAGAATTCATTTAAATTGGTGTTTCTTTTGGGAAAGCCAGATAAATTAAAACATAAATATCTCATACTGCATATTACTAACACATTGAGGACTTAGACTCAAATGAATCATTTTGCGATTGAACTTTATAAAGAATGTGAAAAATGTGTCAGTGTTTTCTGACTGTTGTTATTTGTTAATCTTTGCATGGTCTACAAAAATATTTAAAAATAGGCAGACTGGGGAAGTGATAGGTACTTCAACAACTGAAGTAGGTTTAAACAACACACCATCTAGGAAAATTCATCCTCAAAAAATTAGTTTGGGGGAGTTTTCCTTGTTTCACTAAAAAATTTGACTTGGCAAACCTGCTAAGGAATGATTAACAGGATGTAGTTTGTGGAACAGGCAAAGGCGAGATGTCATTTTCCCAAGTCATCTTTCCATTTATCCATACAAGAAGGTCCTTTGTATTGCTTGTGTTAACAACTGTGGCTGCATTTTTAGCCCTCTACATGCCTTTGTGTTCAAAGATGAGTTCACTTAGAAATACCTACTTCTGGTAATTGCTTAACCTCTAATTGTGTGCTTGTGACAGAGAGAGAAAGAGAGGAGAGAGGAAGCTGAAATTTGTGCAAAACATAATAATGCTACTGATATCATTTTTTTAGAAGTGGTTCACCACTCCAGTATTCAAGTATTTTTTATTGCTTTATGAATTTACTTCAAAGTGACATACTGCATGAATATGGCTGTTTTTGGTTATTACTATTAGCTTTAAACCATATCACCGTTTCTGTTTGCCCTACTTACTCCACAAGACATGTGACCTCCTGAAAATAAGACATGTATTTATTTTCATATCATATTTATTCATTTTACTCTAATGCGACACCTATAAAAGCAATGAGAATCAAAAGATAAGGTATTTGAAAAATTTAGGAAAATTGTGAGAATTATGTTGTTGTTGTTATTATTATTATTATTATTATTATTATTATTATTATTATTATGTTTTGCCTTTTAGGGCTGCACACACGGCATATGGAAGTTCCCAGGTTGAATTGGAGCTATACCTGCCAGCCTACACCACAGCCACAGCAACTCGAGGTTTGAGTTGTGTCTGTGACCTACACCACTGCTCACAGCAATGCCGGATCCTTTAACTCACTAAGAGAGGCCAGGGATCAAACCCACATTTGCATGGATGCCAGTTGGATTAATTTCTGCTGAGCCACAACAGGAACTCCAAAAAATTGTGAGAATAATTTTAAATCATAATTACTTTAAGGAATATTGTAAATGTAACTCCTCCTCTGCATTTTAGATTTTTCATACAACAAAAATGTATAGACTATTTTCCAAAGCTTAGTGTATAACCATGGTGACATAGATTCAATGTATGATTAGTATATTACAACTATCAAAATTTAATTTTTATTTTGGCTAAAGTATTATATAACTCCAAATTATACAGAAAATCCCTTTATAGGCAAGTAACTGTGGGTACTATGCCAGATGACCACAATTAGATAGAATGGGATGTAAGCAGTTTTACTTACTTTCTAAGATCACTTTATATCCCAAATAAATGATAACAGGAGTCTGAAAATCTGATGGCCTGATAATCTAGTAATCTTCTGAATAAGAAAGGAATGTCAATATATGTATCTATTTAGAATTATACCTCTGAACACAGTAGACATTAAAGGAACAAAAAGTCCCAAAAATTTTTTGCCTTTTGGGGGGGGGGGGAGGCGAACCCTCAGCATATGGAAGTTCCCAGGCTAGGGGTGGAATCGAAGCTACACCTGGCCTACACCACAGCCACAGCAATGCCAGGTCTGAGCCGCATCTGCAACACACACCACAGCCCATGGCAATGCTGGATCCTTAACCCACTGTGCAAGGCCAGGGATTGAACCCACAACCTCATGGTTCCTAGTCAAATTCGTTTCCACTGCGCCACACTCAACAATTTTAATTATGTTTCTCGAAAGCCTCCTGGATCACACATCAATATACATATTAGAACTGTGTAGGGCATTTAATGTTCTAAATTACATGGTATTATAACATTCTTTTTCTAAAAGCTTACTCAAACCAATATTTAAGAAAATGAAAGTAAAGATTCTTTTCTAACACATTTTGAGTTCATGCAGTTTCCTTTTTGCAATATGGATGAAGAGGGATAACATGTAGAAGGAGAAAATGGGGGAAGAAAAATAGTAAGGACCGTTCAACTATTTTCTGCCATCTTTTGTGTGGCTTGTCCTTGATTGCTGCCATTGACTTCAAATAATGTGTTGCTCATCCATTTACTCTGTCTCTGTCTGTCTCTGCATCCCTTGTACTGAAAGCCAGACTTTAAAAGTAGGATAGCAAGCTTTCAGAAAGGAAAAAAAATACTCTCTGCTTACAGTTTGAAAGGAATTTGAACCTGTCAGAATGTTATACGAAGCCCGAAAAGAATGCAAAACACTTCAAGAAAAATCATTTCCATCCAAGAACAACTCCCTTGGGGACTGGGAACGTAACTGCTACCTCTTTGAGAAAGAAAATAGTGCATTATAAAAAGAAGTGTGTATGGAAAGATTTTCTGTTTTACTGCATATAAACTATATGGCCCTCCTAGTATAAATGAGTCTAAAATTATCACAGAAGTGAAAAAGAATACTTTTAAAAACTCAAATGAAGTTTGACATCTGTACGAGTTTATCAATTCAGTTGACAAGTAAAATCATTTACACAAGGGGTCAGCAAATTACGGAATGTATGCCAACCCCAGCTCAATCCCTGTTTTGTATAGGCCTTGAGTGAAGAATGTTTTTTACAGGTGAATGTTTGCAATTACTTTGATAATAAGCAACACTAACTTTGAAATCAATTAAGCTCTTTCCACCCAGAAAAAAAATTCTATTATTCTTATTAGACGTTCATTACAAAAAAAAGTTGTACTCAGTTATTATATTTTGAATTTCAATATAAATTTTGTGAAAATTTATTCTCTGTTGCTAATGCTGCTTCTTAAACCACAAAGCCTAAAATTATTCTAAACTGCATTTGTTATTCATACTAACAAAATCAGCCTAGAATGATTATATAGGATGAAATTTTATTATCATATAAACTAAAATGGAATAAAATATGTTGTCATTCTCTAATTTCAAAATTGCCCTAATTGTGAGGATTGAGGTTTCAAAAAATACATGGTTTTCTTCTTTAGAAGGGGTCTTCCAATACAACATATATAATGCATGGACAGTGTTCTTTCTAAGGCAGAATGTGAGGAACTATTAGAGGTACTTTTTTGTTGGTAACAATTCTTTTTATCAGCCAGTATTCCAGTTAGATAAGCTATGCAGTGCTACAGGTGACTATAAACTGACAACTCTTATTGTACATCTAATCCATTCAAAAACATTGATCTTCTAGAACATTGTTTAAAACGATGATATTAACATTGTATTACAATAGTTACTGAGTCTTTTCATATAACTGTTATCTTCCAAAGGCTACAAAGTAAAGTCCATGAGAGTAAGGATCATATGTCCTTGTATTTTATGACTCCTTTTCCTCCAACTTCTAAACTCACTTGTATTCTACAAATGTAATTATTCTATTTGTATTCAACTAATGGTGTTCCTCAAATCTTGACTGCAAGGACTCTCTTTAACTTTTTAGAAGAAGAGTTTATGAAAATCTTTCCTTCCAAAGAGACTGGACAAAAGTGCTTGTTTCTGAAAAAAAATTTTTTTTCAATGGCTCATATAATTATTGTCAAGTAAAATCAACCCTACTATCTTAGTCATGACTAGTTTGACAAGGAATTAGTCTCTGAGCCAAAGATTATAACGGTATACAAGACAGAAAAAAAACTCTTTCAAGTGGTTGAAAATGCAAAAGCGCTTAAATTGTTTGAATGGCAAATCAGTCCCAGCAGATCTTTCAACTTGGGGAACTTGAGTAGACAGAACAAACTGGTTCTCCTTCAGGCACACTGTCTACCAAATCTTGGGAGAGAAGAGACCCAGAGTTATCATGTACCTATAACGTGGTTCCTGTTCCATTTCAGTTTTCTATTTATTTTATAATTAACCCCTATAAGTATCATTAATCTAAGAATTCTGGACATTATTGTTTTTTGAAAATTTATAGTAGATTAATTAACATAAGCTGTTAGTTTAGCATTCAACCATCCTTCGTGTGATAAATAAAAGACATATATTATGGTCATGGACAAGAAATACTCTGCTCTATGATTTAGTTTTCTCATCTCTGATCTACTCCATCAGGTTGTTGTGAATGTTTAAATGTTCATACGCTATATGAGAGGTTTTATTTCATAACACTTATATGGCACTTGCTATTTGCCAACCATTATTCACAGAAACTTTTCCAATGTTAAACAATTTAATGCACATAACAATACCAATGAGGTATGTACTATTCTTATGTCCATTGTACAGATAAGGAAATTGAGATACAAGGAGAAAAAGTGGTTTGCCCAAACCACAAAGCTAGTTAGTGACACTTAAGACAGTATGTGTCGTGGAGTAGGTGCTAATAAGTACTAGATATCCTTAATGCTGCTGCTGCTGCTACTACTACTACTACTACTACTACTACTACTACTACTACTACCACTACTACTACTACTATCACTACTACTATGACATGAAATCTTGTTATGTTTTGTATGTCTTTCTTTTGTGTGTGTGTGTGTCTTTTTGCCTTTATGTAGAGCCGCACACACGGCGTATGGAGGTTCCCAGGCTAGGGGTCTAACAGGAGCTGTAGCTGCCGGCCTTCGCCACAGCCACAGCAATGCGGGATCCAAGCCACGTCTGCAACCTACACCACAGCTCATGGCAACGCCAGGTCCTTAACCCACTGAGCAAGGCCAGGGATAGAACCCGCAACCTCATGGTTCTTAGTCGGATTCGTTAACCACTGAGCCACGAAGGGAACTCCTGTATGTCTTTCTATAACATGTATTTTGCATAAAAAGTATTGGTCGAATGTGGAAAACAGTCTCTTCAACAAGTGATGCTGGGACAACTGGACATGTAAAACAATATTAGAACAGTTCCTCACACCATACAAAAATAAATATGGATATGGAATGGATTAAATATCTAAATGTAGGACATAAAACCGTAAAACTTTTAAAAGAGAACAAAGGCAGAACACTCTTTGATCTCAATCATAGTAATATTGTTTTGGGGGTTGTTTCCTAAGGTAAAAAAATAAAGACAAAGTAAACAAACAGGACCTAATTAAACTTAAAGGTTTTAGCACAACAAAGGAAACCATCAACTAAAAAAAAGCCTACCGAATAGGAGAAAACATTTGCAAATGATAAGACCAACAAGAGGTAAATATTCAAAATACATAAACAGCTAATATACGTTAACATCATGAAAGCAAACAACCCAATTAAAAAATGGTCAGAAGACCTAAATATAAATTTCTCCAAAGAGGGCATGCAGATGGCTAGCAGGCACATGAGAAGATGCTCAAAATCACTAATTATCACAGAAATGCAAATCGAAACAACAATGAGATATTACCTTTCACCTGTCAGTATGGCTGTCATTAAAAAGTCTACAAATAGGAGTTCCCGTCTTGGCGCAGTGTTTAACGAATCCGACTAGGAACCATGAGGTTGCAGGTTCAATCCCTGGCCTTGCTCAGTGGGTTGACAATCCGGCGTTGCTGTGAGCTGTGGTGTAGTTTGCAGACGCGGCTCGGATCCCGCCTTGCTGTGGCTGCGGCGTAGGCCCGTGGCTACAGCTCCGGTTAGACCCCTAGCCTGGGAACCTCCACATGCCGCGGGTGCGGCCCTAAAAAAAAAAAATGAAAAAAAGGCAAAAAAAAAATCTACAAATAACATATGTTGGTGAGAATGTGGAGGAAAGGGAACGCTTGTACACTGCTGGTGGGAATGTCAGTTGGTGCAACCACTGTGGCAAACATTGTGGTGGTTTCTCAAAAAACTAAAAATAGAACCACCATATGATCCAGCAATTCCACTCCTGGGTACATATCTGGAAAATGTGTAAATACTAATTTCAAAAGGCATGTGGACCCCAATGTTCATAACAACACTATTTACAGTAGTCAAGTTATAGAAATAACCTAAGTGCTCAACAGATGAATGGATAAAGAAATGTGGCATATTCAATGAAATAACTCAGCCATAAAAAGAATAAGATCCTGCTATTTGCAGCAACATGGATGGAATTAGATCATATTATGCTTAATGAAGTAAGTCAGAGAAAGATAAATACTGTATGATATAATTTATATGTGATATCTAAAAATTAATACAAATAGGCAAAATGATAACAGACTCACAAATACAGAAAACAAAACTATTGGTTACCAAGGGGATGAGGAAATGGGGGTATGGTATATTAATTAGGGTGTCAGGTTTAGAGATACAAACCTCTGCATGTAAAATAAGTGAGAAGGAAATATTGATTAGTTTAGGGAATTATACCCATTATCGTGTAATAACTTTTAATGAAAAATACTGAATCCCAGTGCTATACACCTGAAACTAATGTTATACGGTAAATCAACTACCATCAAAAAAAAAAAAAGAATTCTGAATTTGAATGTCAGTATTTTGTAAGGCCTAATGTGTTAATATAGTCAAGAAATCATCATTGATGGCTAACGCTTGCTATTACCATATTATCATAAAGACAACCAGATATTACGGTTTGTATCTACTAATGGAGTATGTAACACCACCTGTGACATATTCTTACTAAAACAGTTGATTGTGAAACTGATCAAATCTCTAGTCCAGTGCTATCTAATAGTGCTTACTGCAATTTTGAAAATGTTCTAATTCCTACTATCCAATAAGATAGTAATTTAGCCACATATAGCTATTTAGCACTCATAATGTAACTACTTCCAATGACGAAATGAATTCAAAAGTATTGTTTTTATTAATTTAAATTTAAATAACCACATGTAACTAGTAGTCACCACACTGAACAATACAAGCTTGAATACAATAAGTAATTTATAGGAAATGAAGAGGACAGGGGGATATATTCAAATCTGCACAAGAATGCAATCAGGAAACAAAGACAGCGGAGAATTCTATGTAGCAAAATTACCAGTTACTGCAACAAATAAACTGGAAAGGAGGAAAATGCCAAGAGGTAAAGAGGCAATCTACAAGTTCAACAGGAATGAGTACTTATATCAACCAATCTAATGCATGGAATTTTTTTGAATCCTCCTTCAAATAAATTAACTGAAAAATAAAATTATGAGACAATTAAAAAAACTTCGAATGTAATATATATTTTCAAATTCAGTATATGTACATAATAAAGTAATTATGAGTGAAATAAATTTATAAAATAATGATGTCTGGAATTTGCTTCAAAATTATTTAGTGGGGACTGAGGAGACGAGTATGTGGATGTTTCAGTGAAACAACATCGATTATTAGTTAATAATTATTGAACCCGGATGATAGATTTCCCCCAAAATTATTACACAAAGATCTCTACTTTTGTACGTAGTTGACATTTCCCCCAATTAAATTTTTTCATTTTTTGTTACTACCTCAAAGATCTTGAGAGCCAACAAGTTTCTTTGTCTTGGCAGAGCAGTCTTTGCTGTTACAAAAGTTAGGCAAGGTAGAATGGCAGAAAATCTAGTTAAAAGAGGTAGACTGAGAAAAACAATTAAAAATACATGTTTTAGTGATTATAACTATCTTCGGATGTTAACTATCAAATGGTTTAAAAAAAGTAGGAGTTCCCGTCGTGGCTCAGTGGTTAACGAATCCGACTAGGAACCATGAAGTTGCGGGTTCGATCCCTGGCCTTGCTCAGGGTTAAGGATCCGGCGTTGCCCGGAGCTGTGGTGTAGGTTGCAGACGCGGCTCAGATCCATTGTTGCTGTGATTGTGGCGAACGCCGGCAGCTATAGCTCCTGTTAGACCCCTAGCCTGGGAACCTCCATATGCCGCGGGTGCGGCCCCAGATAAGGCAAAAAGACAAAAAGAAAATAAATGGTTTAAGAAAAGTAGCATTGTAATTAAATTATAATAATTTTGATACATGCCAGTGATAGCATTTTGAATAAGGGAAATCTGAAAAGTTAAATATTTTCATCAACAGTTTGGTTTACTGTTAATTTTTAATAACTAGAAATGTTCTAGTCATTTTAGAAAAAACAAAAGTTTCTGTTTTGAATTTCCCAATTTGAATGTAAAAAAGGATGTAACGCTATTTTCTGAGATGAAGAGTATTTTGTTTCCAGTTTGCTAATTACACTTGCATTTTTGGGGTTAAAATAATGTTTCTTTTTTAGTACATGTAATTGAGTATTCAGGCTGGCTTGAAATTCAACCTGACTGTGATCTTTCAAGGAAAATAATAAAAAGAAGAATTTAAAATAAACTAATTTGTAATTAACAAGTACGTACTAGCATTTAGATATTCTGTTTCATAATATAATTATGTCATCCAATTAACTGTCTCAAGGACCTAAGATAGATGCTGTTATTTATAGTATTTATTAATTACTTTTTTAATTGTGTTTTTGCTTTGTTTTGCTTGTTTTATGGTCATCTGTCATAAAATGACAGTAGATGTTGAGTTCTATGTGACAACTATATTTCAGGTAGGTCAGGTTATGCCCAGAGATCTATACTAAATGTAGATTATCAGTCAGTTTCAGAATGAGCATAATAAAAAGGCATAGTCTTGAATCAAGGCAAGCCAAGTTTGATGTGTATGTCTGCAACTTATATCTGTGTGACAATAAGTTTAATTAACTTAGTCAGGATTTCTTCATCTATCAAATGAGAACAGCAAGGCCAGTATAAAAGGTTTTATAATTTGATAATGAATTACCATATTTTTAAGCCAATGCCTTGCACATAGTATAGGATTTAATAAATGGCGTATATTTTTACCATCTACCAATTGTGTAACATCGAGCAGTTTATTTATCTTCTCTGTGCCTCAGTCTTTTCGTCTATAAAATGGGGGTAATAATAATAATAGTATCACTTTCATAAGGTTTATGAGATTTACAAAATTCATTTTATGTAAGTGATTATAACAGTAGTGCTTGGTATATACTAAGAGCTCTGTAGGGGCTAGATTTTATTTCAGGAGCATTAAGGTAAGAATGAGCATTAAGATTTTATTGCAGGAGCATTAAGTGTAAGAATTCAGGCTTTACCTACTTTCTTTCCTATAGGTTACAATATGTAAGAAGATGTTTTTTTAAATGATATAAAGCCGCCTTAAATGTGATTAAAGTATCAAAATAATGATATGTGAAAATTAAAAATATGGGTACTACTAGGCTTCAAATAAATCAAAACATGATAAATTATTTTATCTAAACCTAGACATGGTGATTAAGGGCTTATCTATATGATGAAAATATCAGATAATGATGGCATTTCAAATCAGTAAGGAAAGTATATATCAGTAATTAAGTGATGTGGGGAAAATTGGTTAACTATCTGAAAAAGAATTAGGTTCTACCATCCCAGGGGAATTATAAAAACCAGACTGAGTGAAATGCTAGATGCAAATGAAGTAAATAATGATTAGAAGACTACATAAGTGAAAATCATAAATTTAAAAAATGATAGATCTAGCACAAATTAATAATTATAAAAGCCAAGAGCTAAATAGTAATCGTTTGCTATCCTATCAAGTCAGATATATAAGTATAAACATAATGCATGTCAGGTGGTGGAAAGAAGACACAAAACAGAAGAGAAAAAATCCTGGAGAGATATACACAGCGAATACACAAAAGGCAATATACACAAAAAAAATGCTTAAGCAATAATGTGCATAAATCTCACAAACACAATTTAGTGAAAGAAGATAGGCACTAAAGAATATATACTGTATTTATTCCATTTATGTAAGGTACAAAACAAAAAGTACTAGTTTACAAAGTTCAAGGTCAGAAGAGTGGACACCCTTGGCAATGGGTTGTGACTGAAAGTAAGCATCAAGGGTCTTTTCAGTCACTGGTAATATTCTCTTTCTTGATCTCTGTTCCATTTGTGTGGCTGTGGTATGTTTTTGAAAATTTGCCAAACTGTACATTTCTAATCTATATACTTCTCTTTGTATTATATTCCAATAAAATATTTTAATTAATCAGATCAAGCTAAATTATGTTCACATTCCAATAACATATCAGACATCTCGAATTCATACGTAAGATATTGAGGAAGAAAACATTACTAGCCTTTAAAATTTTAATGTGAAAGTCATAATTGTTTTGTAAACCTGTAGGTTTCATTTTAAACAACTTGTTGTGGCTGTTTACTTTTAATTCTGCCATTCCTAATACAGCAAACAGAAAGGCAAAGAATATCATTTCAATGACTTGCATATTGATCTGGATATTTTTATTTTTAAACTACATACCAAATCTGTATTGGTGCATATTAAAGTCTACTTGTGTGGCTTATTGTCAAATACTTTTAAAATAAGCAGTCATTTATATAGCAAATAATAGTTTAATAGTTTTCTTATTAGAAAAATTTATGCTTGTTATAAGTATAAAAAACTAGAAAATAAAATGCACAAAAATAAAATACAAATCACATATATTCTTACCATCAAGTGATAACTACCAATAAACATTTTTGTCCTTCCAAATTTCTTTCTATTTCTATTTTGTGTTGCAAAAATTTTTGAAAAAATATAAACTGTGCCAGAGAAATATTGTGTCCTGTTTAGCATGCTTTTCAGAGTTATCTCTGCCTTTCATTGTGTTAAAGTTATTTTACAAGTTTGTAAGTTGTAGAATATGAATAATAAAGGAAATAACACTTGTGTATAGAAACGCCAATTATTTGACTTCATATCATAGTATTAAATATTTAAATACTTATAATATTTACAAGATATCAAGAAGAGTAAATATCATTCAAGAATTTTAACTCTTGGAGTTCCTATTTGTGCTGCAGCGGGTTAAGGATCCATTGTCACTGTAGTAGCTCGAGTCCCTGCTGTGTAGGGGGTTCAGTTCCTGGCCCAGGACCTTCCACATTCTATAGGTACAGCCAAAAAAGAAAAGAAAAGAAAAGCCTTCTAGGGAAGGGCTTAGTGTGTTTTTCATTATATGCAGGAGAGTTGTATCATGTTAGGCAGAATCATGACCCTATTATTGCTTTTATTTGGAAGTTAAAAGTTTAAGGATGTGTATGGGAGCCAAAATGACATTGGGAGACTTTTGATAGTTAACTTTACATGTAAACTTGACTGTGCCAGACGGTGCCCAAAAATTTGGTTAAATGTTATTCCTGGGTATGTCTGTGAAGGTGTTTCTAGAAGAGATTAGCATTTGAATTTATAGACTGAATAAAGCAGGTTGCCCTGCCCAATGTGGGTGGGTTTATATAATCCTCCAGTGCCAGGATAGAACAAAAACACAGAGGAAGGAATACTTTTCTCCCTTTTCACCTGTTTGAGTTGGAACATTAATATTCCCCTGTTCTCTGACTGGGCGTAACACTAACAGTGCTCCTAGTTTTCAGGCCTTTGGACTCAGACTAAAACCACACTCCATCTTTCCTGGGTCTCCAGCTTGCCATCAGCAGAATATAGTACCTTACATCTATATATGTACATCTCTATTTTTCATAGTGTTCCTGTTTCTCTGGAGAACTCTGATCCTTCTGACCCAATGAAGATGCTATCAATTATTACACTGTGTATATGGACAAATATTTGTATTTATTTGTAAACTGATTTCAGTATTACTTATGGTCTATATAGATGTATGCATTTTCCAAATTCTCCTTTCAATTAGTTATGACACCTCATGCTACTCAAATTAATTGTTGCTATAAAAATCTTTGACACATTTATTTTATGTTTGCTTAAAGAATCATGATTTTGTGCTTAAAAATCCTTCAACCTTTGCTTTTTTAACTTAAAATACATCGTGAATATATTTTCATGTCATTGAATATACATTGAAATCTTTTTAATGGATCCATAATATTCCATTGTATAGATATACCATATGTTCTTCCATAGGTCACTTATGTCATTTCCAATTTTTATTACAAACTATGAATTAATTGAAACACAAAGACTGCAGGTACCACACTAGAATGTGAGCTACATGAGGACAAGTATATTGTTGCTTCACTTATTTATTGCAGTGCCTAGAAGACTTCTAAGAATATAAGGTATATAAGTTGCCATTGAATGTATGTTGAATAAATAAATGAGCACACTAAAAATTCAGAAACATAAATCAAAAGCTATTTTATGTTAAATTATCAAAGGTTAAGAATATGCATTATATTCAGCTTGCACAAGAGGTTAGAAAGAAATGGTTTTATCCCTTCTTGGTAAAATTCTAAATCATGACTCCTTTTCTGGAGGGAATATGACAGCATCTATTAAAATGTAAAATGTGAGTGCCTTGGATCAGCTTCTACACTTCTGAGAATCCATCTTATGGGAGAAAATATGTAACTATGCTTACCAAAGCAGAAAATGTATTACATCGTCTGTAAAAATAAAGAATTGGAATCAACCTTGATGTCAATCAATGGAGTGTTGGTACAAGAAACATTAGTATATAGATGTTAGTACAAGAAACATTAGTATATAGAAACATTAGTATATAGAAGTTAATGGAATTCTATTAACTTCTATAAAAACGGTTATGTATAAAGATGTTTAAATTGTAGAACTGTATTATAATGCTATATGGTGTCACTTAAAAATACTTCCTGTATATGGATAGAAAAGAAAATTTTAAGAACAAATACCAAATCTTTAATGTGATTCTTTCTGACAAGTGGGATAAGGAAGAATCATGAGAGGTTTTCCATTTTTTTACACTGTACACTTCCATATTATTTTATATTTGTTGCAATAAACATTTAATGCTCCTATAATTTAAAAATAAAGGATGCAAATAAATTCAAATGAGATTGGACACATTCAAGGTGGTATGGCCATAGACGTGGGATGCAAATAAGTTCATATGAAACTGGTTAAAATAAAGACAAAATGCTAAGTATATAATTCAGTTACTACAAGAAGGATTTTTTAAAATATTTTGTCACCATGTTTTTTAATATATTTTGGTGTTTCTGTTCAGTAGAGAGTCATTCATATTGTTCAACTCAAGTGTTAAATGCTAGGCCAGACATAGTTTAAATTATTTTCTTTGCTGAAGATGTGAGAAATATAAAACACAATATTAAATAAAAATGACTTAGGATGACTATTTTATCTCAGCACTTCAATTGGCTGTTTTAACTCTGATAAATAGAAAAACTGGAAAAATCAAACATATCTCTATTCAACATTTTAAAATTTTGTCAGGAAAAAGATATTTTTCGATTGATATGAGTTTGTGTTAAGTATAAAGTTAACAATGACTATACCACAGATATCAGGGTGATGTTACTGTATTACATATTCATTTATTAGCTGATATATGTCATCATATACATATGCATGCACATTTGACCAGATAAATGTAAAGTTTTATTTCAAAATGGAGATCTTTTGTAGACATTTTTTGATAAATAAAAATGAGAAAATATAAATTAATACAAATGTAAAATAATAAGAAAAATAAATTCACCTACTAAATGAAGAATTGTGTCTAAAATGCATTTGGTTTATTTAGATAATGCCACCTACTGCCTGCTTAAAATACCATGCAACTTCTTTGACCTTGCCATCTCCTTTTCTTATCAAGCAGAACATTCTTAGACCTCCTTAGTTCCTCCATTTATATTGCTATTATATGATAGTACAAGATACTTTCATATAGGAGTAATTACTTATTCAACTACAAATCCTTCTACTGAGACTAGTACCGTGTCACTCTGTATTGTATGTATAAAATATTCAATTACTTTTTTATCATATTGAAGTAAAATACAAATTAGTGTTAAAACCAAAATTAGTGGATTTGTTAACCTATTTGTTTTGCTCTTCTTGGTTCTATTTATTTAATAGTATAAAATAGATTAAAGCATATTTCCAAAGTAAAGTATTTAAATTAAGAGACTTGACTCCTACCTACCAGAGTTCAAATCCTAGCTCTGCTATTTACTAAGTCTCCAGTTTTGGACAAGTTATTCAACCTCTTTTTTTTTTTTTTTTTTTTACATCTGTGCCTGTGGCATATGGAAATTCCAGGCTAGGGGTTGAATCAGAGGTGCAGCTGAGGCCTATACCACAGCCACAGCAACAGCAACACTTGATCTGAGCTGCATCTGTGACCTCTGCTGTAGCTTGCAGCAAAGCCAGATTCTTAACCCACTAAGTGAGGCCAAGGATTGAACCTGCGTCCTCACGGAGACAATGTCAAGTCCTTAACCCACTAAGCCACAGCAGGAATGCCCGACTCGACCTCTTAATGTTTCAATTTTATTATTTTAAAAAAAAAGGATAATAGTAATAGAACTCACATGATGAAGTAATTATGAGGATTGCATGAGGTAATACAGGTAAATTGCTTCTTACAGTGTCCGATGTACGTTTTCGATGTATTTGTTTTTATAATTTGTTTGAAAAGAATCATTCATATATGAACTGCAGATAACTAGGAGCAGCAGACAGATTAATCATGGTCCAGTGCAACAAAGAAGTCAAGAAGGTGAGAGACAAACAGAATCTATTCAAAGTGATCAAAACTCTTCAGAATTCAGATAAAACATATTAAAGAAACAACCACATTGAGATTTGCAAGTCACCTATGAGACTAGCAAAAAAGTCTTTGTGGAATTGAATGGCAAATGTTACATAGATATTAGTGGTAGTATCTATATTCTAGAATTTAATTGGCAGTAACTAATTAGTATCCACTAAAGCCACATGAGCCAGCCAGTTAATGAATATTTAAGTTCCTATGTCAGATAGGGAAACTGGGAAATAAATCAATTTTTGTCAATATGATTTTATAGCCACATTACAGCACTAGTTAGATAGTTGAAAGTCTTTTTTTAAATCCTCATAAAATTTCATTAAAACAGAATATCAAAATTATGATCTTTCACAGTAAGAATAATTGAAAAATAAATGTTCCAGTTAGATGCAGGAAGAATTCCTTCAGTTTCTAAATTGATAATGTCTAATGGAGAAAAAACTGACCAAGCTGACATTTTAAGGGCCTTTTGTTGGATACTTAATAAATTTCAAATTCCTTAGAGTGGTATTCAAGATATACCCAAGTTGAAATCAATGAAAACTTTTCTACTTCCTCCTTGATCTGAAACAAATGGACTGACAAATCATTTTCCAGCAAAGATAGGCTTAATCAGGATAAGCAGAGAACTGCAACTCAGGGTCTGTGACCATGGCAAGCCACAGCCAAGTCTCCACACTGCAAAGAAATGAGGATATTTTAAAAGAGAGGAAAAGGAAGTTGGGAGGGCTATGGCAAACAAATAAACAAAAATCTATTGCTCTTCATTGGCTGAGTCCTTCCCGGTAAAGAAGAGTCTTTCTTTTTTCCTGTTGGGTTCCGCTATATTTACACAGCGTAGAATCTCAGACTTTTGAGTCCCAACTCTATCTAAGTGTGGTTTCTGTTTATTAATTTTTTACATTCCATATTCTGTTATTTCCACTTTCTCCATCCCTGCACTTTACCTGATCACCCAAACCCACGCCAACTCACCAAGGAGTTATCTGCTACTAGGACATACAATCTTCTTTTGACACTTAAGTCTTTACACACTTGTTCTTGCTGTTTTGAAAGTTTGTCCTCTCTTTTCAACCTGGTGAACTCTAAGTCTTAAAAACAGTTCAATAGTCAGATCTTCCCTCCAAGATGTCCCACTCTTCCCCTCCTCACCCCCATTGATTTAACTACTTCTAACAGTGAGATTTGTTAACTACTATCACATTGTATTGTAGCTGAATATTTACATAACTCTTACCCACAATAGACTACTAACTTCTTGAGAGCAGAGACCAAATTCCTGTAAGTCTAAATTTGTAATTAATCTGTAATGTCCACCTTTGTAAAGAGTTGCTTTGGATATCCCTTCTCATTCCCTGGAAGACAGTACACAAGTACTTGTGCTTGTTTCAACCAACTGGATATTTTCCTTCCCGAGTTTGATTCCTGAAAGACAGTGAAATAAAAACTCTTTGAAGTTACTGTGATTCAGCATCAGAGTCTGTTGGTGACAACAGCAGCAAGGATCCGCTGGCAGCAATACCATTGTCCATATTTCTCTGAGGTAACTATATCTTGTAGCTTGACTTTAGCTGGGTCCCTGCTACTTAAGCCTCTCCTGGTTTCTTCCATTTTCTTGAGCCTGTTTGCCTAGGGTTCTCATTGATTCTATGAGTTACCCATTATACTTTCAATAAATTTATCTTCTATTTAGGAAAGCCAGAGTCAGTTTATACTTTTTGTAAGTAAGAGAGCTGACTGATGCAGTAGATTGCATGATACACAGTTGATAATTAGTATTTGCAGGCAGAGAAGAAAAGAGAATAAAAAGTCTTTTACATTGTTCTACAATTATTTCTGTCTCAACTCCCTTACTAGATTTTGAGATTATGAAGGCATACATAGATAGATAGATAGATGATAGATAGATATAGGTAGATAAATCCCACAATTTCTTATAAGAAATATTAGCTGAATTTAGCTGAATTAGTCAAATAATTGATATGCAATATTACTTTAAATGGCCAAATTAAATAATTCTACGAAACAGACAATGTGTTTCCATCCTTCATGACTAACTCAAATCAACCTGGCGAAGCGTGAGATAGATGCCCTTTTGATTATCTTCACTTCTGCCTTTTTCTTTGATTCATGCTGCTTGCATCTGCCCAGAATTTGCCATTTAAGATATTAGGAATCATCCACCTACTATTTAATCAAAATTTATTATATTCTTTGACTAATGCTCCCTGTGTTTGGCATCTGTTTCATAAACTGAGAACTCAAGCAAGCTGGTAAATTAATCTATAGTAATAATGAACCCTTTTTTGGCTTTCTAGATAGTATTGCATTCAAATGGCCTTTAAAAGTAATACAATTTTTAGTTAGAGCAGTTTTTGTTTCAGAGTGAAATTGAATTAGAATTAACAGTGAATTCCCATGTCCTTGTCCCCACTCCATAGACAAGCTCCCCCACTGTCAACATCCTGTCCCACAGTGGTACATTTGTTCCAATCGATAAACCTGAATTGACACATCATAATCACCTGAAGCCTGTATTTACATTAGGGTTCATTCTTGATGTACATTCTATTTGTTTTGGCAGATATACAGTGACATGTATTCACTATTGTAGTATCATACAGAATAAATTCACTGACCTAAAAACTGTCTTTTCTTCTGTTTATCCTTTCCTCCTCCAACTCCTAGAAACAAACAACTAATCTTTTTACCATCTCCATATTTTTTTTTCCAGAATGTGATATGTTGGAATCATATAGTAAGTAGTCTTTTCAGATTGGCTTTTTTCACTTAGTAATATGCAATTCACATTCCTATAGTCATATTATGGCTTGATAGCTCAATTTCTTTTAGCACTGAATATTACTTCATCTGGCTGTAACAGATTTTATCCACTCACCTGTAGATAAACATCTTTATTATTACAAATTGTGGCAACTGTGAACAAAGCTGCTATAAATGTTTATGTGCAGGTTTTTGATTTTTATGTGGAAATAAGTTTTCATTTCATTTAGGTAACTGTGAAGGGTCGTAATTGGTGGATCATATGGTAAGTGTATGTTTGGTTTTGTAAGAAACAGCCCAATTGTCTTCCAAGGTGACTGTACCATTTTGCATTTTCACCAGCAATGCATAAGCGTTCCTGTTGCTTCACACACATGCTAGCATTTGGGGTTGTCAGTACTCTGGATTTTGGCCATTCTACTAGGTATACAATGGTAAAATGCTCTTTTGGAATCAATGCTTACTTGTGATTTTTCTGATAGAAAATCTAGGTCTTTGGTCTCAATTCTAAAGGGTATCTGGACTTTGTGGTGCCACTCAAACCCCACAACTTAACACACCACTTATTACACACTGTTTTATATTTTATTATTTTCCTAAATGTGTTATATATTTATAATTTTTCATTTACATTATGTGTTAGTGTTATTTGAGAATGTGTGCTGTTGTCTTAAACTTTTGGGTATGACCAAAAAAACCTAGCACAGTGTCTGTGGTATATGAAAAAACTAGTACAGACTAACTTAATACAGACTAACAAGTTTAATAAAACTAATTGTACTGTTAATTATGACTGCATTTACTTGGGTGTGTAAGCATAGATATATGTATTTTATATATATTGAATATATATTAAGAAATAATTGAAACAGTGACATGGTGTTGCTAAGGTAAAGATTTATGACATCTTCAAACTATCATTTCTGATAAATATGATACTGAATAATTTTTCAGATGGAATATCTTAATATGATTACCAAAAAACATTTTTTGTTATTCTGAAACTGTAACGTATTTCTGTGTTTAGGACAATAAGCTAGTGCAATTATAACTTATTCTCCATTATTTATTCGTATGCTTATACTGCATTTACATCTGGAGGTCTAATTGCTTTGAACTCACTGTAGGACTTCAATGGATATGTTTAATAAGAACAGCCTGGTTATAATGAGCTTAAATTTTGGTCAGAAGAACACGCATTAGAATGTGTGGCTTACTCATTTATTTATAAATTCAGGTCCCACCCCGTCACCATCCCTTTTATTTCTGAGAACACTAGGGGAAAAGATCAAAAGCCACAGAACTTTTGCAACATGCTAAATTAGTCTATAAGACCAAAGAACAAAGAAATTCTATTCCTAGGCTGAGGTGGCCTTAAATGTAATAAATATGCCTGAAGCATGCTGTAAGCAAATATTTCTGACATGCTGTATGGACCCCCCCTTTTCTTTCTATGTACCTTTCTGTCTTTTCTATGGCTTATTTTATTTCTACCTATTCACCAAGAGACTTTTCCACTTGTCTACTTATAAAAATTTCTCCATGTTTTTTTTTTCCGGAGATGTCAATTGACCATTTTACTTCCTACTACTTTTATTCTATTAAGCATCAAAAACTCACATAAATTAGCCTAACTTAAGACTTAATAAAATATTTAAATAAAAACTAAATTAATATATTTAATATTCCGTTCTTTGGAAATACTTTGCAATATCAAACATCAGGAAATTTACATTCTCTTCAAAAATGTTACTATTATTTTAGAAAGATATTCATATAAGCAGAAAATACATTTACTGTGTCTTAAAGGCTGGCTTAATTTTGTCTTATGAAGTACTTACATGTGCACTCGATTTGTTGTATTAATTGTATGCCATTTAATTATGCCCAACTTTAAGTTATAACACACTTTTTGTGTACATTAACTTGTGTGTGTCTTAAGGCAAATTGGAATTTTTTCTGGCATTCCTATTACAGATCAGTCAATAAGGAATCTGAAAAATCAAGTGGACCTAATGAGATATAGGCAGTAAATTACAAACATTATTGTCTTCAATATATTATTTTTTTTCTTTCTATGTTTGATAAAAACTTAACAATGTAAAATTTATATGCTGCCTACTTTCTTATTGTAGTAAATATTGTCTTGGGAAAATTGGAAATAAAAAAACAATGAACACTTTTCCTTAAGCTTACACAAATTCTACAACGGTTTGATGAAAAATATTAGAATAGAAGCACAGCCTGGATTCTAGTCTTTGTTTTGCTAACTCTTAAATATGTAACCTGAGATAGTCGCTTTTCTTCTGTTCTCATTTTCTCAATCTAGGACAGAAATTGACAGTTATGAGCCAGCTCTTGAAAAAACAATTTGAAATGAATCTATTTGGGAGAAAATACATTGCGTATCACTACACAAATAACCTTACCAATGTATTTTATTGATCAGTGGGCAAAGATAAATATGCCCTGGGAATTCTATCACATACTCATTGGGTACAAGCTATAGCAGATCACAGAAATAAAAATTTACCAGAAATTGCGGAGGCAAAAGTAATACTGAGAACAATTGATAAAGAAGTAGATCAAAGCTATCTAATGTGATGAAAAATATTCCTTCCTGATGTAGTAAGTGGACCTGTGCTATGGAAGCCACCCTGTGGAAGGAGACAGAGTAATGTTTTTCTCAGATTGTGTGGGATTTGAATTGCAGGAGTAAGCTCTACGAGAGCAGAAATTTTAGTGTGTTTTGTACACTGATGTATGCCAAGCAAACAGAATAGAGCCTGTAATGCAAGTAGATACTCAAATGATATTTTTAATGAATAAGACATTCTTATATGTGTATGCATTGAAGAGAAAATATAAGGGAATATAGAAACAAAATAAATATCAGGCATACTGCAGTATGAATCATCAGCTGGAAATTAGGACAGATGGTCAAGAAGGTTAGTGCGAATGGGAAAGATAGTTATCTCAAATTTTATATTCAATTACAAAAGTATGAATTACATTTTAATTCTCCATAAAGAAATTTCTCCTGTTTTTCTCATTTCCTATGACTTATCTCTGTTTAATTGATTTAACATCATATTGTCATTTATGCATTTTGATCTAAACTTGCCTTATAAACTGTAATTTTTCTCATTTTCATTAGTACTTTATTTTAAACAAGTCTTAGTGTTATGGAAAAACAGAACAGAGAGAACAAAAAGTTCCCATATACCTCTCCTTCCCCACAGTTTCCCCTTTGTTTACATTATGATCTAGGATTTTACCATTTATGAACCAATATCAATATGTTACTATTACTAAAGTCCAAAGTTTACATT
The DNA here is from genome assembly GCA_004024745.2 of Catagonus wagneri. Classification (NCBI taxonomy): domain Eukaryota; kingdom Metazoa; phylum Chordata; class Mammalia; order Artiodactyla; family Tayassuidae; genus Catagonus; species Catagonus wagneri. The sequence continues at coordinate 4,417,511 of PVHT020000015.1, forward strand.
AGGATTTCTTCTCTGTAGTACAAAGTTTTATGGGTGTTGACAAATGCATAATGCCATGTATACCGTTACAGTATCGTACTGAATAGTATCACTGCCTTAAAATTGCCTTGTGATCCCCCTATTTATTCCTTCCTTCCCTAAGACCCAGAAAACCAATGATTTTTTTACTTTATATACAGTCTTAACTTTTCTAGAATATCTATAATTAGAGTAATACAGCATGTAGCTTTTTCAGAGTGGCTTCTTTCACTCAAAAATATGCATTTAAGTTTCCTCCATACCTTGTGGTATGCTAGCTCATTTCTTTTTTACCAATTTACTGAGATATAACTGACATAAAGGATCATCTAAGATGGGAGTTCCCATTGTAGTGCAGGGGAAATGAATCCTACTAGTATCCATGAGGATGCAGGTTGGATCCCTGGCCTCGCTCAGTGGGTCAGGGATCCAGCATTGCTGTGACCTGTGTTGCAGGTCACAGATGCAACATGGGTCCAGCGTTGCTGTGGCTGTGGCATAGGCCAGAAGCTGTAGCTCCTGTTCGACCTCTAGCCTGGGAACTTCCATGTGTCACAGGTGTGATCCTAAAAAGCAAAAAATAAAAATTGTCTAATATTAAAGTGTGCAAAGTGATGATCAGTAACACTTATATACTGAAAAATAATTAACACAGTAGGGTTAGTTAAAACCTCCATCACCTCACATAATTACCACTTCTATTTTGTGGTGAGAAAATTTAAGATCTACTCTCTTAACAACTTTCAAATACATAATGCAGTATGATTAACTACAGTCACCATGCTGTGCATTAGATTTCCAGAATTTACTCATCTTTTAAGCGAAAGTTTACACCATTTGACCAACCTTTCCCCAACTCCAAGCCCCTGTAAACAACCATTCTATTCTGTTTCAGTGAGATTGGCAGTTTTCCATACCATATATTTGATGTTCTCTGTCTGAATTATTTCACTAAGCATAGGTTTTCTAGGTCCTTCCATATTGTCACCAAATGGCAGGGTTTCCTTCCTTCTAATGGCTGAAAAATATTCCAGTGTGTGTGTATATCTCACATCTTTCTTTTTTTTTTTAACCATTTATCTATACAATGACACAGGTTGTATCCATGCCTTGGCTATTGTAAATAATGCAATGAACATGGGAGTATTTCTTCAAGATTGTGTTTGAATATATTATCTCACTCTCTTCTGGAGGTAAGGTTCCTGTTGAAATTCTGCTCAGTCTTAGGGGCTTCCCTTGTAATTTGAGAGCTTCTTTTCTCCTGCTTTTTAAAAGATTTATTTTTACTTGAGAAAATTTTATTATAATGTACTTTGGAGAAGATCACATTCTTATTTAATTGAAGTATATAGTTGAGATATAATATTAGATAAATTACAGGTGTACAATATAGTGATTAATAATTTTTAAGGTTATACTCCATTTGTAATGACTTTAAAATATTGACTATATTCCTTGTGTTGTACAGTATATCCTTGTAGCTTATTTTATACACAATAATTTGTACCTCTTAATCCCCAAATCTATATTGCCCCTCCCACCTTCCCTCTCCACATTGGTAATGACTATTTGTTCTATATAGCTGTGGATCTGCTTCTTTTTTGTTATGTTTACAAGTTTGTAGAATCTTTTGCATTCTGCATATAAGTAATAGCATACAGTATTGTCTTTCACTATCTGACTTATTTCACTTGGCATAATGTCCTCAAAATCCATGCATGTTTTTGCAAATTACAAAATTCCAGTCATTATTTGGCTGAGTAACTACTTCTATGTAGATATAGATATAGATATAGATATAGATATAGATATAGATATAGATTACAACTCCTTTATCCATCTGTTTCTGGATGGACACTTATGTTGCTTCCATGCCTTGATAATATAATCAGTAAATAATATTGCTATAAATACTGGGGTGTATGTATTTTTTCAAACTGCTATTTTTTTTCAGATATGTACTCTGGAGTGGAACTGCTGATCGATGTAGCTTTGTAATATAGTCTGAAGTCAGAGAGTATGATTCTTCCAGCTCTCTTCTCCATTTTCAAGATTGTCTTTGCATTTTGGCATCTTTTGTGTTCGCACACAAATTTAAAGATGATGTATTCTAGTTCTTTGAAAAACGGCACTGGTGGGAGGGATTGCATTGAAACTGTATATTGCCTTGGGTAATATGGTCATTTTAACAATATTAATTCTTCCAATCCATGAATGTGATCTATCTTTCCATCTGTTTAGGTTGTTTTCAATTTCTTTCATCAGAATCTTATAGCTTTCTTAGTACAGGTCTTTTATGTCTTTAGGTTAGTTTATTCCTAGGTATCTCATTCTTTTGATATGAAGGGTAAATGGGATTATTTCCCTAAGCTTGCTTTCTGATAGTTTTTTGCTATTGTATAGAAATGCAACAGATATATATATATATATATATATATGTGTGTGTGTGTGTGTGTGTGTATGTATATGTGTGTGTGTGTGTGTGTGTATATATATATATTAATTTCACATCCAGAAACTTTACCAAATTCATTGAGGAGTCATAGTGTTCTCTGGTAGCATCCTTAGGACTTCTATGTATAGTGTCATGCAATCTGCACACAATGACAGATTTTCTTTTCCCTTTCCAATTTGGATCTCTTTTATTTCTCTTTCCTCTCTAATTGCTGTGGCTAGGACTAGGAGATCCTACTGTATAGCACTGGGAACTATGTCTAACCACTTGTGATGAATCCATATATGTATGTGTAAACCTGTCACCATGCTGTGCAGCTGGGGTAATGGAAAAAAAAAAAAAAACTATGTTCAGTAAAAGTGAAGAGAATGGACATCCTTGTCTTGTTCCTGATCTTAGAAGAAATGTTTTCAGCTTTTCACCATTGGGTATGATGTTAGCTGTGGGTTTGTCATGTATGGCCTTTATTATGTTGAGGTAGTTTCCCTCTATGCCCACATTCTGGAGAGTTTTCATTAAAAATATATGTTGAATTTTGTCAAAAGATTTTACTAAATCTATTTAGATGATAATATGGTTTTTACATCATGGTGTATCACATTGATTGATTTGTAGATATTAAAATTTATTGCATCATTGAAATAAACCCCACTTGATCATGTTTTATGATCCTTTTAATGTATCCTTGATGTCTGTTTGCTAATATTCTGTTGAGGATATTTCCATCTATGTTCATCAGTGATAATGGCCTTTAGTTTTCTTTTTTAGTTATATCTTTGATTTGGTATCAGTGTGATGCTATCCTTATAGGATTATGGGAATTTTTGGAATAGTTTGAGATTGATGGACAGATGTAAATATTTGGCACAATTCACCTGTGAAGCCATCTGGTCCTAGGCTTTTGTTTGTTGGGAGTTTTTCAATTGATGTTTGAATTTATTACTGGTAATTAGTCTATTCAAATTTTCTATTTCTTCTAAGTTCATTCTTTTGAGATTACGCATTTCTAAGAATTTCCCCATTTCCTCTATGTTGCTCATTTTATTGGCATATGGTTGTTCATAACGGTCTTTTGGGATCTTTTGTATTTCTATACCATAGGTTTTAATTTCTCATTCTTCAATTTTTATCTTTATTTAGAGCCTCTCTTTTCATAAGTCTGGTTCAAAGTTTACCAACTTTGTTTATCTTTTCAAAGAATAAACTTTTAATTACATTGATCTTTCCTATTGTTATTTTAGTCTCTATTTTATTTATTTTTGCTCTGGTTTTTATGAGTTCTTTCCTTCTACTAACTTTGGGTTTTGTTTGTTCTTCTTTCTCAAGTTTCTTTATGTGTAAGAATAGGCTGTTTCACATTTTTAGAATTTCCTGATATAGCACTCTGAACTTTCATCTTACAATTATTTTTGCTGCATCCCACAGGTTTTCAATCACCATGTTTTCCTTTTCACTTGATTTTAAGTATTTATTGATTCTCTCTGATTTCTTCAGTGATCCATTGGTTGTTTAGTAGTGTGTTGTTTACCCTGTACATGTTTGCATTTTTTTTTGCAATTTTATTATTGTTGATTTCTAGTCTCATAGCTCTGAGTCAGAAAAGATGCTCGTTGTGATTTAATTTTTCATAAATTTACTGAGACTTGCTTTCAGGCCTAGCATGTGATCTCTCCTGGATAGTATTCCATGTTTTCTTGTGACTTTAGACGGGATATTCTATAAATATTAACTAATTCCACCTGGTCTAATATATCCTTTAAGGCCTGCATTTCCTTATAGATTTTCTGTCTGGGTAATCAGTCCATTGATGTAACTGAGGTGTTACACCCCCCAGTTAAAAGACTAAGAAAATTCCCCTGAAAAAACTGGAAAGAAAGAGAAAAGGGGATTAAAATATCTTTGAATAAATTATGGTTGAAAACAGGCGCATGAAAAATGTTCAACATTACTAATTATTAGAGAAATGCAAATCAAAACTTCAATGGGGATATCACCTTGTACTTTCAGAATGGCCATCATTAAAAGTCTATAAATAACATTCGCTGGGGATGATATGGAGAAAAGGGGGAACCATCTTACACTGTTGGTGGGAATGTTAAGTTGGTACAGCCACTATGGAAAAAGGTATGCCCCTTTCTTTCTGTCTTCTCCTTCTGGAACCCCTAAAATGTGAATATTAATGTACTTGATGTTGTCCCGTATGTCTCTTAATATGTCTTCATTTATTTGTATTTCTTTCTTTTTTTCTGTTCAGCATCAATGATGTCCACCACTCTATCATCTAGATCACTGATCCATTCTTTTGTATCATTTAGTTAGTTTCGTATTCTTCATCACTGCTTGATTGTTCTTTATATACTTTAACTTTGTTTAAAACTTCTAACTTATTGCTTTGTGCATCCATTCTTCTCCTAAATTCTTTGATCATCTTTATAGTCACTACCCTAAATTCTTTTGTGGGTAGATTGCCTATCTCTTCACTTAGTTCTTCTGGAATTTTATCTTGCTCCTCTGTCACCTTATTTGCCCTGAGTTGTTTTTATTTTTATATATCTGGCATGTTGGTTATGTTTCCAAATCTTGGAGAAATGGCCCTTGCACAAGATTCCCTATGCATCCCAGCACACTCCCCTCTTGTCACCTGAACTATATGCTCTAGGAGTTTTTTTCTTTGAGGGCTTTGTGGGTCCTTCTCTCATGGTGGGCTGACTATGTGGGTGATTTGGTAGGCTTGGTTGGCCCCCAGTCCAATTGGTTGCCAGGCCTTACCTTGTGCAGAGGGTGCCAAGCTGTTCATTGGCAGGGCTAGGTCATGAAGTGGTTGACTGCAAAACCCCAGGGGATCCTGAGGCTTATGGTGGATCACTCGTGGACAGAGTCAGGTCCAGAAAGCTTCACTGCTTTTGTCCACCAGATGAGGAGTAAACCCATGTTCTGGGCTTAGTGCCAACCTACTGGCAGGCAGAGCTGATCCTTGGAGTCTGATTGCAGGGATCAGGGATCTCAGGGTTGGTGTCATGTTGCTAGTAGTGGGTCAGCTCCTAACACAGTTGGATTTGGGTTTCAGGGTGTCCTGAAGCTTGTTTTGGCCTGCAAGTGAGCAGGGGCAGGGCTCAGCTAGTCACAGAGTACGGTCTGAGCTGCTGTGGGTAGGCTAGTTCCACAGACTGTGGGACTGTGGTTTTCTTGTATCTGGTGTCAGCCCCTTTGTGGGTTAGGCTGGTCCAGAGGCTTCCTAGATAGCAGAGTAGGGTCACAGGGGATTCTGGGGATGGTGACTGCCCACTGGTGGATGGACTAGTGTTCTGCACACTCTGGTGGTCAAGTTTTTATCTAGAGGTATGTCTAGAGATGATTGTGGGCTAAAGACATCTTTAGGCATCCCATCTATTTATGACTGGAGCTGTGTTCCCACTAACTTAGTTGCTTGGCCAGAGATGTCCCAGTACTTGCACCTACATGCTGTTGGGTAAGGTCAATTCTTTGTGCTAATGAGTTAGAGGGAGGATCCCTCAAAGGTACCCACCAGCACCAGTGTCCATGTGATAGAATGTGTGCCCAAGAATGGCTGCTGCTAGTGTCCACAGCCCTCTTTTGCCTCCGGCCACCCATGTAGCACACTCTGCCTTCTGTGCTGGCCTGAAGGCAGGGCCTGGTTGAATTGTAAGTTCCCCTGATAGTTTATTTCAGGAGGTGGCCGTGGCCACTCTTCAGTGGCTCACAGTCTTCAGACTGCCTTTTAAAGTCAGTGAGGGGAACTGAGGGAAACAGAAAGGCACGCTGACCCATTTTGCTTCAGGCAAGTAATTCCTGGAGTCTGCTAGTGTCTTTGTTCACAGAGTGAGCCACAGCTGTCCCCTGCTTCTCTGGAAGAATCCAAGACCATGAGGCATATCTGACCTATGTTCCTATCAGATTATGATTTTTGCCTGTATTCCACTGTGTGTGAGGTTTTGTGTGAGCCCTTTAAGAGTGAAGTCTCTATGTCTCTCAGTCTTGTGGGAATCTTAAAAGTGGGCCTCATTGTCCTTCAAAGCCAAATGTTCTAGGGGCTCTTCTAAGGGCAAGATCCCTGGGGAAGGGAGACCTTATGTGGGTCTCAGAAGTCTCACTCTTGTGGGAGAAACTTTACAATCTAAATAAATATTCTTTGGTTTGCTGATTGCCCACCCAGGAGTATGAGATGTGACTATATCATAAGTCAGCCTCTCCTATCCATCTCACTGTGATTCCTTCTTTATGTCTTTAGTCATAGGAAATTTTTTCTAGTTGGTTCTGGACTTTTTCATTGATGGTTGTTCTACAGATAGTGGTGATTTTGGTGTGTTTGTAAGAGGAGGTGAGCTCAGTGTCTTTCTACTCCACCATAGTTTCCCAGTCCCCCAAATCTCTTTAAATTGAAAATTTTGGGTGACCTATGAGCTTCATGAACTTATAAATTCAAATCTCCCCTCACATGTGGGGAGTTCTTAGCCACTACTTCTTTTATTTAAAATTTTCTTTTATTATAGCCCATTCCTTCTTTAAATTAGTTTTCTGCCTAATTCTCTCTTCTTCTGGGATTTTAATAATTTGATTGTTTTTATGGCATTGCACAAATTTACTTCCATCTTTTGCATTCTTTGTTTTCCTCTGACTGAACAATTTCTTTCCTTTCTTTCTTTCTCCCTTTTTCTTTTTTGTATTTCTAGGGCTGCACCCATGGCATAGGGAAGTTCCTAGGCTAGGGGTCAAATTAGAGCTCTGACTGAATAATTTCAAACGTCCTCTCTTCTAATTTTCAGACTGTCTCTTCTGTTGATTCGGTCTGCTAAATTGATTAATTCTACTGCATTTTTTTATTCACTCTATTTTTCAGCTCCAGAATTTCCATTTGGTTATTTTTTCATGATTTATATCTCTTTGTTAAACTTATCATTTGTTAATGTGTTGTTTCCCTTAGTACACTGAGGTTTTGTGTGTGTGTGTTTTCTTGTTGCTTTTTAAACAATTGTTTTGAATTATGTATCAGGTAAATCATAGATCCCCATGTTTTGGGGGTTGATTGCCTGAGCATTATTGTGATCCATTAGTGGTGTTATATTTCCTTGATGTTTCAGTTTCCTTGAAGCCTTGCATTGCTGTCTTCACATTTGAAATAACAGTCACTTCCTCCAGTCTCCACTAAATGACTCTGGGAAAGACAGGTTTTCTGTAATTACTTCCAGGGATCCTGAGGCTTCCAGAGACCTTTTACAGATATGCTTGCTCCAAGCTTCTTTCTCCCTCTTGTGGTAGAATTTTTAAGCTTGTATGCCTTCTCCTGCTGCCATGCACCAGGTCAGAGGCTGACATCCTCTTTTTTACTTTCCTAAGGACAGAACTAAAGCTCAAGTTGTGGTCTCTCCCTGGCCCACAGATTTAGGCCAGTTTTCTGCATGTGATAACCATCTGTCTGCCAAAGCTGACTCTTGCTACCCTTAGAAGTGCACACAGGGAGCCAGTCACAGGGTGGGGTGTGTGTGGGTGAGGTAAGCCTATCATTGGGGGTGCCCTTGGGCTATTTAGGGGATCTGTGAATGAGATGCCCCAAATGACAACACAAGTGACTCATGTTGCTGGAATCTCCATCACTTTAACACCTTCACAGTCCAATCTGCCACTGTCCCAGCCTCTTCTCAACTTGAGGTCTTGAAGCACCTGTCTCAGTACTCTGTATTGGGTGCTAGAGAAATGGGGCTCTTTGACAGTGTCATGCATAAATAGAGAAGATGGACACTCACTAACATGCTCTCATTTTCCCCCATGAGAGAAATCATGGCCCAAGAGATTATCTTTTGGCACTAAACTCTGATAACTTAGGGAAAGGTTGACACTGATAAACTCAAAATATTTTTCTTATCTCTGTAATGCATCCATAAACAAACACACACACACACACATATATAAAATATACACATTCATATACATATTGCATATATATATATTGTTTTGTTATTGTTGTTGCTGTTGTTACAATGGTGTGCAGGAATTTCCCTGCTAAAAATGTGGACTTCTTCAGTGTCACTCTCATCCATGGATAATTGCAAGTGTTTTCTCCCAAGCCATGGCAAGGAGGGGCTGGTGCTTGTTCCTGGGTCACTGCAAAGTCCGCAGCCAGGAGAAGATCTCTATGCCTATTACTTGGCACATGAGTGTATGAGACTCCTTCTGGGTCCCTTAGCATATTGTGCAGGATCTCATAGCTACATAAAGAAACTTTTTTCAATGGATTGATGACAATTGTTGCTATTGAGGTGTAACATAATGAAGGACTTCTTATTCAGTCTTTTGGTTAATATTTTTTTTTATCACAAAATAATACTCATCACATTGCTGAATAATATCCCATTGTATATATGTACCACAGTTTGCTTATCCATTCATTTATTGAAAGGTACCTAAACTGCTTCTAGATTGCTTCTAAATTATGGTAATTATCAATAATGCTGCTCACTTCATTATTATAGACACATAGAGAAAGAAAAAAAAGTTGAATAAGTTTGCTATGACAAAGGCAAAGTCTGGCAGAGGCGAAGACTAAAAAAAGCCATTTGTTCAGTGTTTTCAAACTTTGGCATTATAATCTTATAAAAACTTATCAACAGTTAACTTCACTGGGTAAGAATATTTGTTATAAGGTAAGTGGAAAGAATTTATTAGTTATCCAGTTTAATATCACAGTGCGTTACAAGGGCAGGGTAAGACATTTTGTGAATTGGTAACTTGGACTATTTCCAAGGATGTACCAGTCATTAAAACCATGTTTCTTCTTAGTGAAATCGATAAATTAAAATAAGCATAGCACTCATAAATTATTAGTATATTCTTACTTCTATTAGCCAAATCAGTAAGGACATGTGCTAAGTTCTGATCGTGATACTATCTGAATATAAAATATATAGATATAAAAACTAGCATAGTCAAAATTGGGAGTCAAAAGAAAACTGATGTAGCTGAAACTTCAGGGTCAGTATTTCCCAAAATTTCAAGTTTAGATGGGAAATTAGAAATTGAACCTCTGCAAAATAGTAAAACAGACACATTACCTTGTTATAGGTTACTCAGTATATTTAATGAAGAAAGGAAACTTATGAGAACTCACAATCATTAGAATTACAAAAAATGTATCCTGACATTATATAATATCAATAAAAACAAAGCACAGGATCAAACCTCAACTACAATGCACCATATAAAAATGCTCAGCTTTATACACCTAAAGATGAAATGGAAGATAAAAAACAAAAAAAATTAATTCAGCTTGATTATTGGCATTTTATTTATTCTATCTTTACCACCACCATCCTGGGCAAAGCCACCAGTATTACCTAGAAGGCAATATATTTCTCCCTATCCCCTTCACTTTTACAATGCTTTCCCCTGTAAAGCAACCAGACTAATCCGCTAAACATTTGTGAAAAGTTGCTGTGGCAGAGTTTATATGAAAGGCATCAACAAAAAACTTCTAAAAGGTAAAGAATAACAACAAGAGTTTTCACGTATTGACTTGTTTTATGAAAATGTTTTGTATTTTACTTTGTCACTAACATACACCCTTATACCACACACAGCTTGCAGAGTGATATTTTCAAAATACAAATATAATCACCTCATTTCCTTGGGAGTTCCCATTGTGGCTCAGCGGATTATGAAACTGACTAGTATTCATGTGGATATGGGTTTGATCCTTGGCCTCGCTTAGTGGGTTAAGGATCCAGCATTGCTGTGAGCTCTGGTGTAGGTCACAGATGTGGCTCAGATCCCACATTTCTGTGGCTGTGGTGTAGGCAGGCAACTGCAGCTCCAATTTGACTCCTAGACTGGGAACTTCTATATGCTGCAGGTGCAGCCCTAAAAGAAAATCACCTCTCATTTCCTATCTTATTTTATGTCTCCAGCCCAGATTTCTCTACTAAGATCAAGACCTATATGGCCAACTGCCTATGGCAGAAAATGGGCCCACTAAGACTATGACAAAGTCAACATGTCATCAGCAAAATCTGCCATCTTCTATCTCCTTTTCCGGATCCCCTAACCAAACTTTTCCCTGATCTGGGTCTCATAGCTCAGTTAAAGGCCTCATCCATTCCAGTTGCCCAAAGCATAAAAATTGAGAAGCGTCTTTGACTTCTTTCTGTCCTCTCCTCTCATATTCAGCCAGACATAAAGTCTTGGTGATTTTTCTTCTCATATATATCAACTTAACTCTTTCTTTACAATCCACTATCAATTCTTACCAAGATAAATGTGAAAACCTCTTAACTGATTTTCTTATTATGAGTCCTATTTCAAGCTAATACATTAGCAATCAGAAAAGCAGATTAATGTCTTTCAAATAAAAATATGATCATGGTTTTTTTCTCTATTAAAACTTCCCAAAATCCTCCATCTTCTTTAAGAATGAATGGCTATCAAAGTGATGAATAGTTTATTATTTCTTTTTGGCATGGGAGTTTGGATGATGACTGTCTCTTTCCTCAGTGTAAGTAGGCTGTTATCCCCTTGAGAGGGTGCTCCATATAATTCAAGGGAGATGGAGGCAATGTGCAGGGTTAGTATCCAGTCCCTGGTTGCTGGGCCCTTGATAGTATCAAGGACCCATGAGAAAGTGGTACCGGCTACTCCTAGTTGCAGGGTCCTAGGAAGTGCAATTAGCTTCAGACATGTTTAGGCAGTGCCCAGAATATTTGGCAGTGGCACCAGCAAGTCATGTGTATTCCAATGGGACAGAGTAACAATGGGTGGTGCTCACTTACAATACCCTCCTCTGTGCCAAACTCTGAGGTGACTGGGGTTGGTGGTGCCTGTTCATGGGCCCCTAGTGGGGGTTGGCAATGCCCACTTCTGGAATCAGAGATACTTGTGTTGGTTGGGCCCTGCCACCTATAGACCACTCAAGAAGCACCCTGCCCATTTAGCCCATGCAAGAGGCACCTTGCTACCCATTGCCCTGCCCTCTGAGAGTCCAAGCACATGCATCAGTTATATTTCTATGGCGGTCTACCTCTCCTCCTTTTGCCCTCCCCGACAATGGTGCCTTGTTTCTCCTTTGGTCCTAGACCATCTCCTGGATTCTCTTGGCTATGGTGCTCCACTCTCCAGCCCATTGTGCACCACTACCTAGCCCCCTCAAGCTGTCTCCACACTGCCAATCCTAGTCCTTTCCTCATAACTGACCTCCAAAACCTGAGTCTCAGTGCATGTAATGCCCGCGGTCGCGAGACCCCCCTCTCAACGAGCACACCAGAGTCAAAAGTCAAAGCCAAAATGGCAAGGGTCCTTTATTGCAGGTTCGAACCTGGACCCCTGCGCACTCATTACCGGTGACGCAAAGAGGTCCTGACTGCAGCGAGTACAGGGTTTTTATGGGCACACACAAACAAGTCGGGGGCTTAGGGGAGGTTTTCAATGGAGAGGGATGCCGGTTGGCTGATATTTGAATTGGGACACCGTCTGCTATATGATTGGCCTGGGATCACGCGATCGATATTCAGCAAGCAAGCAGGTTTACAGAAGCAGATGTGGCGGTTAGTGACTGGCTATATCTGGCGTGCGCGGGACTTTTGAAAGTTGCAGACCTGGGGGGGATGGAGAATTTCCTAAATGGTAGCCTGTTATGTCTTGGCCGGTTTTATTGACCCTTTGTTGCGAAACACTGTCACAACTGATACTTAGCAAGCAAGCAATGTTACAGAAGCGAGAAGAGAGCGTTAAGTTTCAGTTGCCTTAGGTTTCGTCTCTCATGCACAGCCCCTGCCCAAGCATCTCAGCCTGTGGTGTCTGGGGATGGTGGTACCAATTTTCTTTGAGGCTCTCTTTCTGCTTTTCCCTCCTCAGTCTGGTTGCTGTGCTTTTCTCAGAGGTTTTGAGGTCCTTCTGTCTTGGCTGATTTCTCGGTCAGTTAAGTGGCTTCCCAGGGTGTGGGTTCCTTTCCTCTTTCTCAGCTCCCTCTCAGGAGTGCTAGTCCCATCCTTAATTCTGTTCTCTCTGTCTCTCTGTCTCTCTATCTCTCTTTTTTCCTTTTGTTCTACCCAGTTATGTGGAGGGTTTCTTGCTCTTCTTGGATGTTTAAAGTCTTCTGCCAGCATTCAGTAGGTGTTCTGTGCAAATTGTTCTATATGTAGTTTTTTTTTTTTTCATATGTTTGTGGGAGAAGGTGAGCCCCACATCGTACTCTTCTGCCATCTTGATCCCATCCTTTTAGGCATACTTTGAATGAATGAATGAAGCTGTAATATAATAATCATATTTCTTAAGCATACAATAACTTTCTAAAGCAGATAAAAGAATTATTATTTTCCTCCTTTATGGACCCAAGAATCATGTACAAGAAACTCAGAAATCTTCAGTTTCTGTGAAAAAATTTAATGAAGTGTACACGTATCTAAAGTGGTTTTCTTAGTTGGTGTTAATCCATATACCATTAAAGTAGAAAGGAAGAAGACATTAAAATATAAATAAAAGGAAACCCAATCTCAATTTGAGTAATTCAAACAAATATACCATAGTGCCTTGACTTTGCTGAACAAAGTCCTAACCTTCAGCAACTAAACCTATTCATGTCTCAATTATTGATCCACAAATTGGGGACAAAGTGTTTAAATTTACATAGGTGTTGAGAGGCTTAAATTGTTTTCAATTACAGTACTTGAATAACAAGCACTGCTTAAGCAAAATATTACCATAGTTACTATCAATAGAGGATATCTGCAACTGAGAGAAATAAATGTGCATTTGAAAAAAGACTTTAAATGGCTCATTTTAAAAAGTATGCTCTAAAAGGAAATCACTACTGGTGTTCAAAGTAAAAAGATTTCAGAGGAAAAGGACAAGCCTTTAGAATCTGCTACATCATAGGCTAAAAGTGGGCATATATTTGACACCCCACCATAGATACATGTGCATGTAGAAAGGCAAGCATTTTTGTGGTTCTCAACAGCAAAAGGGAGATATGGAAAGCAATATTCTGAGAGAATTTAATTTCTGCAGAAATGTGTTTCTGTTCCTAATTTTTTGAATAGTCACACTCAAGAGGAAAATATTTCTGAAAAAAATGTATTGTGCTGGTAAGAATAGCTGTAATAAGTGCATTCTGATTATAATTTAAAAATCATGCTCACTGTAGAAATTTTTTTAATTATAAACAACTCAAAAAAAATGATAGTCCCACAGTCAAGAGATAAAAACTCTTACCAATTAGGTAGGTGAGCACAATGACTTTTTGCAAAGGTGTATATGTGTATAATGCATATATATCGTATATTCAATATTTAATTATTAAATTCTATGCATTTTAATACTATTACAAATTCCTCAAAAATTGTAGTTCCTATTGTGGCTCAGTGGTAATGAACCCAACTAGTATTCATGAGGATGTGGGTTCAATCCCTGGCCTTGCTCAGTGGGTTAAGGATCTGGTGTTACCATGAGCTGTGGTGCAGGTCCCAGACAAGGCTCAGATCCCATGTTGCTATGGCTATTGTGTAGGTCAGCAGCTGCCACTCTTATTTGACCCCTAGCCATATGCCACAGGTGTGACCCTAAAAAGCATAATATAATTGAAAATAAAAAATAAATTTCTGCTTACTCTTCTATCTCATGTCTGTAACTTAATTTATTGTAGTTACAGAAAGCAGAAAATGTTTAAATGTCCTGATTTTACAGCCCCCAATTCCAGGAACAACTCTTGACATAAAATGTTTTGAACTGACCATCCTTACTACCATTTACAATCCCCTTTTTGAATTTTCAGGCCCTTAGAAGAGAAGGACATTCTTTTAATTTCTGCATGTTTCACGTAATCAGAATTATAGGTGGCCTTTTTCAAGTTCACTTTGGTCATATCCTATGGCTTCTCTAAATATCTCAAATTATTCTTATGTTAATCTAAAAATAAAATTAATTTCAATTTATTAAAGATCTAACTGTATATTTATTACCGATATTATTCTTTTTGTCTTAAATGGGCAGTTTGTGGCCAAAGCAGAAGGATATAAGAAATCACAGAAATAACAAGGGTGTGTCATATTGCCAAAAAGTTCTGGAATTCCTCCTATTCAGTGTTCTCCTCTTTAGTGATTGAGCAGCACATTTCTCTGTCCCTCATGTCAACTGTCTTAAGTGTAAATATGTCCCAGCTGATGCTAAATATTTCTGATCACAGCAGGATTATATGGTGGATCTGTTATTCATTTTATTGATGTAATTATATATTTGCTCAATGGTGCTGATTACTCATTCCCCACTTTCTTCCAAGTTATCTTATTTCTCCAAATTTCTGTGGGAATCATTCCCATGGAAACATGACCAAGATCAATGTGAAATTAGATAAATCACTGGTTCCAAAAAGTGAAATCTCTGTGTTCATTTAAGGGATTTTTAAAAATGGATTTTTCAGCTTCACACTAAGTCTACTGACTAAGAAACTTCAGAGGTTGCACCTGTTGTTTCTGGTGATTAGCTATGGGACACCAAGAATTCTGTATTTTTTTAAAGCTTCCCAGATGTTTCTGGAGATCTTTCAAGATGTGAAAAAATTGCTTTAAATGGTTTATTTAGCACTAGACTAAAATAATAAAATGCTTTATTTCATTTTAAACAAAAGTGTTATAGTTATTTCTATACATGAACAACTCCAAGTAAAATTAGGCTTCTAAGTCATGAAGATAATTTGCACTTTCATTGACTTAATGCTAGTCATTCATTTAACAGATTCCTTGCATTGTCAGATTTGTTGAGTGCATACTTTATGCTAGGCACATTGTTCCAGGTTCCAAAGCAATTGCACTGAGGGGAAAAAAAAATTCCCTATCCACATTGCCCTTTCATCCTTGCATTCTGGTAGTAGAAGAGAAAATGTAGAAAATGAATGAGTAAATTTCTATCATGTTTATGTATCTGATAGATAGATGACAGATGATAGATAGATTATAGATAAACATATGTCATGAAAAAATGAAAGTTCAGGATAAGGGTGATAGCGAATACTGAGGTAGGTAGAGAGAAGATTAAGGAAAACTTCTTTGACAAGATGATAATTGAGCAAATACCTGAAGGAAATGAAGGAATTGTTCGAGTAGATATTTTTACTGGGAGAAGAATGCTTGGCATAGGGAAATACAATTGTTAAGTACCTAAGGTGAGAGCATTCTTCAGATGTTCATTGAACGACAGAAAAACAACTTGTGTTTGAGCACGTTTGTAAGAGAGAGAACAGGAGTCAGAACAGCCTTGGACATCATTATAAGGATTTGGTGTTTACTCATAACAAGATGGAAAGGAATTTGAACATTTCAATCAGAGGAGTACTATAATCTGACTTTCATCTTGAAACTAATATTCCGAATGCTCTGTGAAGAAGAAAGAATAGTAGAAGCAAAGACAAGAATAGAGAGACCAGATATGATGATGTGGTATGGAGGAAGGGTAGCATTCTATAGTCCTATGATTAGGTCTAAGTCTTTTTTGAGCATGTGCCTCTGGACCATGAACTTCACAAGTCTTTTCCAGATTTTTTTCTCCCCACAGGTAGAAGAAGATGGCTAGTGTGGGCTGGAGTTAGCTATTTCTTTCCCCTCAAGTCTGTTTGGCTCTGATAAAACCAGATGGACTGGTACTCCTCTGTGGGCATGCCTGATGAAGAATAACAGAGTAGTTTGGCCTATTTTGTAATTATTCCTTTTCTCCTCCCCCTGCCAGAAGCCTGAGGGGTCTTTTCTTTTATATTTACTATTGGAAGGAACTTGTTCAGGTTCCTGGAATTAAATCTCAGAATATTGTGGGTGCCTCCTATGACTGGTTTCCCCTGAGTATTTTAATTTTCAGACTCATCCACTTTGAAGTTCCAACAACTCATCAACTACAGTTCAGGTTTTTCTACCTTGGCACTTGTTCTTGCAGAAGGTGCCATTGTAACTTTCTGTTCCAGTAAGCCATGATTTCCTGTATTTGGCTCTCTCTCCAATTTGGAGGCAGTGGTTTATCCTGTGTCCTCACTATCTCTATGGGTGCAAAAAGAGTTATTGATTTTTCAGTCTGTTCAGATTTCTTTTGGTAGATCAGAATGGTGACTTCCAAGCTCTTTACATACAGAAATGGAAACCAGCTGGACCCAAACCAGTCTACTTGTTTTTCACAAAAATATTCCTGGGATTTTTTACTTTCTTACTTACAATATCACCTTGTCTCTTGATTCCTATCTCTTAGAATTAACAATATTAGTCTTACTTTTTATATTCTCTACCTCATCTAACTCTGGGCCTTTGACAATATTTCAGCTCCAGAAACTTCTGGGGATAAGAAATCTGCGTGGATTTTGAAACTTGAATGAGCAAAACCTCACAATATTTTGCCTCATGCCTGCAACACTCGTTTGTTCCCTTTTAATACAGAGTTTTCTTATTAATGTTGAGCATATGATATTTAAGAACTGCTTACCATCCAGATGTGCAGGGGAGAAAATATCCCATAGGGTGAATCTTTGATCACTGGGAGAAAAGGACTGAAATACAGATTATTCTCCCTTCATCCTCAGACAGATTGTCCTCATGTGCAATAGTTCACATTGCCCCTCAGAAGATGGTCCTGGAAGATTGATTAATATGTGTTGTTCAGTTCCATAATACTCTTTTATATTAGTGCTTCCTGCTTCCTAACTCAATCTCTGTCCTTTTATCCCTGTATTCCTGATATTGAAATATCTATAAAGTAGTGACACGTATTTTTGCCAAGGTTCTGCTTCCTGGGGAACTTAAGGTAAGATAATATATTTATTTTATTTTTTTGCAATAATACTGCTAAGACAGCTATAATTTTTCTTATATAATAAATAATCAAACTGACACTCAGAATGTACACTCAGATCAAGGTATTCAAGATATTCCAATTACTGAACCAGGTATACTGAGTACAACTACACTGCTATTTTTGCTATTTCTACTCTACATATTTAAGATCCAGTTTAAGTATTTTGTATTCCTCCCTCAGTCAGGACTGCTCATTTTGTCTTCTCTAGGCCATATTGGCATATGCATCAAAGATATTTTGATATCTAAAGATATTTTGATGCATCAAAATGTATTTGTTTGCATGTTACTATTCCCACTATCTGGTTAACTGAGGGAAATTTATTTACTTCTTATCATGTTCATCAAAGGAGACACTAAATAACATAACATTAAATAAAGTTAGTCTCGAGGAAGAGAAATGAATGAATGAATGTATCAAATATTTCAATATTTCTTTTTTGAACTATAATTGATTTACAATATTAGTTTCAGATGTACAAAAGAGTGATTTCATATTTTTATATTATACTCCATTTAAAGTTATTATAAAATAATGCCTATATTTCTCTGTGCTGTACAATACATCCTTGGTTATTTATTTTGTACATAGTAGATTTTATCTCTTAATTCCCTACCCCTATATTAGTGCTTTTATTAGTGCTCCCTTCTTCCTAACTCAATCTCTGTCCTTTCATCCCTGTATCTCTGCTATTGAAATCCCTACTTCTTTTCTCTTCTGATTAAGAAAATCAGAACACTAGTGTGCTCTCTACATCTGTGAGTCTGTTTCTGTTTTGCTATATAAATTTGTTTCATTTTACAAATTCTACATATACGTGACACCATATGACAGTTATTTTTCTCTGGCTTATTTCACTAATATTCTCTAGATCCATCCACATTGCTGCAAATGAAAATGACAGGTTTTTATTCATTTTTATGCTGAGCAATATTCCATATACATTATATATATACTATGTCTTTATCCATTAATTTGCTGATGAACATTTAGTTTGCTTCCATTCCTTGGCTGTTATAAATAATACTGCTACGAACATTGGGATACATGTATCTTTTCTAATTAGTATTTTCTTCAGATATATACCCGAGAGGAATTGCTGGATTATATAGTTCTATTTTTATTTATTTTATTTTATTTTATTTTATTTTATTTTATTTTATTTTATTTTTTGCTTTTTAGGGTCACAACTGTGGTATATGGAAGTTACCAGGCTAAGTGATGAACTGGACCTACAGCTGCTGGCCTATGCCACAGTCACGGAAATACTGGATCTGAGCCACATCTGTGACCTATGCCATAGCTCATGGCAATAATGCTGGATCCTTAACCCACTGAGTGAGGCCAGGGATTGAACCCACATCCTCATGGATACTAGTCAGGTTCATTTTTGCTGAGCCACAATGGGAATTCCCAGCAGTTCTATTTTTAGATTTTTGAGGAAATTTCATACTGTTTTCTATAGTGGTTACACCAATCTACATTCCACCAACAGCGCACAAGTGTTCCCTTTTCTCCACATCCTCTCCAACATTTATCATTTATAGCCCTTTTGATGACAGCCATTCTGACAGGTGTGAGATGATATCTCATTGTGGTTTTGATATACATTTCTCTAATAGTAAGAATGTTAGCTATCTCTGTATCTTCTTTGGAAAAATGTCTGTTCAGAGCTTCTGTTCCATTTTTTATTTTGTTGAGAGCCTTTTGAGTGTTCCCTTGTATATAATTTTTGTTTTGTTCTTGCTGCCTTTAGATTCTCTCTTTATTTTTAATTTTTACAATTTTAATTATGATACATCTCTGTGTGGGTCTGAATTCATCCTGATTGAGATCTTTTACTCTTTGTGTGTCTGGATATCAGTTTCTTCTTCAGGTCTGGGTGGCTTTCAGCCATAATTTTATCAAATCCATTTTCCATCACTTTCTCTCTGTGTCTCCTTTTGTGACTCCTATAATACAAATTTGCTATGGTTGATATTGTCCCAAAGGTCCCTTAAAACTATCTTTTTCAATTTTTTTTTCTTTTTGCCATTCTGATTGGGTGATTTGCATAATGCTATTTTCAATGTCACTGATGTGTCCTGTATTACCTAGTCTGCTGCTAATTCTTCTAGTGTGTTTTCTCTTTTTTATTATTATTTTGGTTATTGTATTCTCTGGTTCTGACTGGTTCCTTTTAAATTCCCTAGTTCCGTGTCAGTATTTTCACTATGTTTATCTTTTCTTTTTCTTAGGTCTGTTAACATTCTTATTATTAATACTTTGAACTCAGTTAACATTCTTATTATTAATACTTTGAAATTTTTTTTTTTTTTTTTTTGGTTTTGTCCGTTTGCCCTTTCTAGGGCTGCACTCACAGCATATGGAGGTTCCCAGGCTAGGGGTCTAATCAAAGCTGTAGCCGCAGGCCTACACCACAGCAATGGAGGATCCAAGCCGCATCTGCAACCTACACCACAGCTCATGTCAATGCCGGATCCTTAACCCACTGTGCAAGGCCAGGGATCAAACCTGCAACCTCATGGTTCCTTGTCGGATTCGTTAACCACTGAGCCACAACAGGAACTCCAATACTTTCAACTCTTTATGCAGTAAATTATCTCTGTCCCATTAGTTTTTTCTTCAAGGGTTTTTTTCTTGTTCTATAATTTGAAACATATTCATCTGTTTTCTTATTTTGTTTGCCTTTCTCTGAAATTAAGTGACACAGTCACCCTATACGGTCTTTGTGTGCCCAGTGACTTTAGTGAGAAAGCTGGATATGAAGTGAGCACAGATCAGGTCTTCCTACACAGTGTGCCATGGCTATCACTTGGTAGGAGGTGAGGCTGGGACTGAGGTGCTAAGGCTTCAGCCAAGTGTGAGCCAAGGCTTCTGCTCTGATCAGTTTCAAGGAGGGTAAGGTCCAAGTTTCTGGAGCAGAAGCTCTGAGGGTGGGATCTGAGCCAAATCCGTCTCCTGCAAATGTGGACTCTCCTTAGCAATGGAATCCTTCACCCCAGTGAAGAGCTATACTGCAGAGCAGGGGGTAATAATGCATGCACTCAGTGTGATTCTGGATATGGACTGTGGTGGCTTCAGCCACAGTGTCCTGATGCTTTTTTAAGTTCCCATTATATCTGCCCTGCCCGACTTAGATATCATTCTGAGTCTGAGCCGCAATTATCCCTCATAACTGAGCTCTCCCCTCTGCTGCTTCAGCCCTTGCCATTGTGTGGAGTTACAATGTAGAGCAGTTGGGGCTTGTTTCAGGTACTCATTGTGAGTCTGGGTACAGTGGCAGCAGTCAGAAACCAGGACCACTTCTAATGCACTGCCTCCATAAGCACCAGTAGTGGCTGCTTATGCCCTGTTCAGATGCTATTCTGGGTCCAAGCCAGTTTTGCCCCACACAATTGAACTCTTCACTCAAACACAGCAGCCAGTGTGGAGATGTGTCATAAGGCAAAGGGCCAGAGTGGATGCTCAACTCAGGCTGGGTTGTACACTGTGGTAATGATGGGAAACCAGTCAGAGACTCATGTGGTTTCAATCTGCCCTCTCCATTCTGTAAGCAGTCTTGTGCATGCTCCTTACTGGCAGAGTCCAGCCTTCCCACAGCCCTCTAGTTAGTCCCTTCAGTCCCCCATACAGCCAAGGGTACTTCTCTTCCTGGAATTGGACCCAAGGGCTGGCATGCACAATATGTTACTCAAACAGCTCATCCACCTAGGAGAATATTTTCCAGTGTAATTCCTTTCTCATCTGAGTGCTCTCCCAGGGGCACAGGTTCCAAGTCGATTGCTTCTGTTTCCCTCCTGCATGATTCTGCGTGGACATTTCTTAGATCTTGAGTTGTATAGGAGTTTTTCTACCAGTCTCCAGTTAGTTTTAAGAGAATTGATCCACATGTAGATGCATTGTTTTTCTTTCTACCACACCAGTGACGTGTGGAAGGAAGTTCCCAGGCTAGGAATCAAATCTGCACCACAGTAGCGACCCAAGTTGCTGCAGTGACAATACCAAATACTTAACCAAATCTGCCATAAGAAAACTCCCAAGTAGATGTATTTTTGATGCGTTCATGCGGGGAGGTGAATGCTGTGTCCTACTCTTCCACCATCTTTATTTCTTTACACACAAATATCTCAATGTCTTCTCTTCTTGATGTATGCACATTTAGAATTCTCATTTCCTTTTATTTTTCTAACACATAGGAGCTCTTAAATTACTATCCTAATGATATGAATATAGTCAAATTTAACAACAATCCAGTTTGACAATATGCAATATGTCATATGACAATATGATTGGGAGTCCTAATCAAACTAAGTTTTTTATTCACTCATAATTCAATTGAAAGAATTTTATATACTTTTTCAAATTTCTAAGGTTGTAACAAAGCAGTTCTACTTACCACAGCCAAAATTATGGAAGTAGTCTAAATATCAAACTATAGATTAACTGAAGTTAACAATGATAAAACAAGTCAATTTAGTTATTAAAATTATTTTTTTAAAAGGTAATAACTTGGGAAACATAAGGCAATATTAAAACTTTATAGCTTATGGTAACAGTTATTTAAACAAAAACGAACAAATAAATGAAGAGCGAAAACAAAAAAAATCCCACACATATAAAACTACTGACAGGTAAAACACTAAATTTCCTGAAATAAGGTTTCCTGTGTCATAGAATTGTTGTTTTTTTTATCTTAATTGATGTGTTTCTCCAATTTTTGCAAATAAATATGTATCACTTCAATAATGGATAAAAGCAAAAAAAACTTTCCTTAGAAAGTAAGATCTGTGAGAAGTTACTTTTTCCTGAGTATATTCCAATGAACATAACTTAACCTTCCTTAAAATAACTGAGGATCTTTTAAGACCTCTGGGTCATCTTTCTAAGCATGAATTCTCATTACTGGGATTACAGATCATGTGAAGTGAGAGGCTAGGTTTAATGTGCATGACCTCAGGATGTATATTCAATGGGAACATTAGAATTTTCTAAATATATATATATATATATATATATATACACACATATATATATATATATACATACACATACATACATATATATTTAGTAATATATATATATACATATAACAATTTTCTAACCATTACCTTGAGCCTCTCAAAAATGCTTTTAAAAGTCTGTCAAATTGTGTTTCTGTATTTTGCCTGTGTTTAATACTAATATATTAATCTTACTTTCTTTGTAAGTCACAATAGAGATATTTGTTTAGCCATGCATGATAGCAGAAATATTGAACTTGCTTTTATTATGTTTCCTCAATCCTAGATATTTATTACTTCAAATACTTACTTTTTCCTTCTTTTTTTCTTTCCTTCCCTTATTCTTTTTTTTTTCCCTGTGGGTAAGCAGAATTATGTATTTAATTCCCCAATAAGTTTTTTCTTTGCTCTAGTAAATGTTTTTGTACGTACAGAATGAAAAACAGTATACTGTAAGAAGATTATGACTTTCTATTATAATACTAACTTATGATTACATTGTTATTATCTTATAATAAAATTTCAAAAAAATTGAGTTCAAGAATATAGGAAATCACATAAGAAAAAGTAGATGAAAGCTGTTACAGCTTTGATTTAATCACAGAATTAAAAAGAACCCAGAAGTAACCAGAGAAATATTAGCTGACAGTTAAAATTGATTTCTGTTTTTGAAATTTGCTATAATGAAATCCAGAAGTATGGAGATGAGTTTCCAAAATTCAAGTTAAAATGATTTATGCCCCCCCAAATTTTCTTATTGGTAGCAAGAATTAAAACACAAATAATGACTTAGACATGTATACTGTTTTGTAATATTACATATTCAGCAGTATAAATAGGAAAAAAGTCATAGAAAGTCTCAAAACGATTTTAAATAACTTACTAATAGAAACTGTACTGTTGAACTATGGAAGGGGAAGAAAAGCAGGAGGGTCCAACAAAGTTCACAGTCTGTCCAAACCAAAAAACTATTTCACTTCTTTAGAGTTTTTGGGGGGCAATTGTAGATAATTTTTTCATAAGTTACTCTTTATTCTAGCTCAAGGAGAACCTGTATATTCACATGAGGAAATTCTTCCCCTCCTTGACCCAGAACGAACAGTCTCTGTTACTATTCATGTGCACAGATGAGTAATTACAATCAAGAACCAAGATCTTCATGGAGGCAAAGTTATGCAGAAAGTGCTTTTGTCATGGTAAATTATCATGATACTTTCTATACCCTATGTATTCCCCAAAGAAAAATAAATAAAACTTTTGTTGTCACTGTTCCTGTGTACCTATTCATGGACCTGAAACACAAAGGCATTATAAGAATGTCCACTAATGCAAACATTCTGAAGAAAGTTACTTAGAATGTGTTCAGACTGTATATCCACATTGTACCTATGGGAACAATGTGTATGGATCAAACTCCTAGCTGTAAGAGATGTATATACATGGTAGGTTTTTAAACTTGGAAAATCATCACATATGTAACTTGAATTGTCTATCCAGCTAGGAAAAGAATAAGAGCTGTGATTAAACTAATTTTTCAGTCTGCTGCCTAACTAAGCTTTCTCAACTAATGCCAGAATGTTTTCATGGCACTAATTAGAGTCCTAGTTTTAGCAGACACTCAGGAAATTCAGGTAAGGGGGCTTTTTAAGTGCATTTGACCTTAAAATAATGTTCACAATTAAAAATAAATATTTAGCCACCTATTTTTCCCTTCACTACTATACATGCTCACTTTCTATTTCATAATTAATTTTGAAATGTAAGTACTTCGTGATAGTCTTTGATATGCAAGTCAAGATATTTGAACATATCTTTTAAACATAAAACTACAGATCAGTTCCTCTTACTAAAGTATGATATAGTGAGACCACTCATTTCAAAACAGTACAGACAATGGTTAATGCCTTCATATTGATGTCTGATTTGAACATTTTTACCCCTTCATTCTTGACTGTCTACATGCAAACTCTGAGCGCTGGTTATTTATCTGTGGTCACTCATTTCTATGCTCTGTCCTAACTAACCTCTTGCACTTGGGATAAATTGTCAAATTATATAGATTTTGCCAGTAGGAGGCACTGGTGAAAAAGGAAAAAGTTAAAGAAGAGAAAAAGCTTCCAGCTTTTAGCTCTCAACAGACAAGACAGTTGCTGGTGGTTGATGGAGCAGCAACAAGAAATGGCGCAACTGCAGATTCCAGAACCCTGGGCAGAGACAGCACACTTTGGCAATGCGTGTCCCAACTACTGGGGCTGGTAGGAACTGGTGGAGTTTCAAGCTTCACAGTAGCAGGTACAGGCTCGTAGATACCAGTCCAAGGGCTTTACAAGTTTTGTGACCTCTGAGTATCACACCTTCTCCATCTTTGTTTCTTCAAAAACCCTCTTTTCCTTTTTTGTCCCTCCAGCTCTTTCAATATTTTTTTAACCATTGTTTGAATAGAATCCCTTACATTTGAAATTCCTAACCGATTATCTGTTTTCCTGGCTGCATGTTGACTGATAACCTGTGTTTCTTCAATTCGATGAAAAAAATACTGATTTAATTTAGTAAAATATTAGGGTTAATTTTTTTCAGCAATAGGCTTGCTCTATTAGAGACTACTCACTCAAATGTCTTCAGCAATTATGAAGGTAAAATAAACATCTATTTTGTGAACATAATAGAGAGTTTAAAAACATGATGGGCAGAGAATGCATGTCAAAGGCATCCAAAGTAAAAGTATTTAGTCTGCTGACCACTAATGTCATAATTTTGCATTGAATATGTTGGGACAAATTGGTTTGAGGAGGTCCTATTGTGGTTCAGTGGGATAAAGAATGTACCTTCTCTCCATGAAGATGTGGGTTCAGTCCTTGGACTTGCACAGTGGATTAAGAATCAGACATTGCTGTAAGCTGTGATGTAGTTTGCAAATGTGGCTCATATTTGATGTTGTTGTGGCTATGGAGTAGGCCTCAGCCATAGCCCTGATTCAAACCCTAGCCTGAAAACTTCCATATGCCACAGGTGCAGCTGTAAAAAGAAAAAAAAAATGTGTTGAAAAAACTAAGATCTTTTTTTTTTTTTTTTGGCATGGCTATCTTCAGGCAGTCACCTTTATTCTTTCTTTTTTTCTGTTTTTATTTTTATAATGGAAAAAATAAAAATCATTATATAGAAAAAACTGAGATCTTTATGAAAGTATGAATGCTTAGTTATATTGAGCAGCACCAATTTATCTCCACCAGTATTTAATACACATTTCCCTGTTTATATTCAAATGGTTATGCCCTTACTTAGCAACTATATCATTATATGAGGAAGACATTGAGGTGTTTCTCCAAGAAATAAGAAAATGCATTTATTCTCAGAAAATCTTTAAAAACTCCTAATTGAAAGCATAGGAGAGATTAGCAGTTACCTAATAAGACAGAATAGTCTCTAAATCAGAATTTAAATGTAAGCTGATGAAAAGGAATATCATGTGATAGGAATAATGTGTCACTTAGAAGGGTCATGTCAGTCACAGAAGACAGTGAGGAAAAGATTGGCAGAATCCATCTAAGCACAGCCAGGAAGAAAGACAGTTTTCTCAGATGCACATGCAAATTTGATGTCTGCAGGTAGAGTAGATTCTCAGCCATCAAGTATACTGAAATACTTTCAGTGGTTCAAGTTTAAGTCAGTCAAGCAAGCTTCCAGCTCACAAGTATCCTCCCATGTAGATCTATCTGTAAGAGGAGAATGTGGAGTTCCCGTCGTGGCTCAGCAGAAAGGAATCCGACTAGGAAACGATTCCTGGCCTTGCTCAGTGGGTTAAGGATCCGATGTTGCCGTGAGCTGTGGTACAGGATGCAGACACGGCTCAGATCCCATATTGCTGTGGCTGTGGGTTAGGCAGACGGCTGTAGCTCTGATTAGACCCCTAGCCTGGGAACCTCTGCATGCTGCGGGTGCAGTCCTAAAATGACTAAAAGCAAACAAACAAAAAAAAAATAGAGTTAGAGAAGAGAAAGAAAACAATTCTATATTGAATATGCATCAAACCAGAATGTGATGGGTATTACAGATAATCTGCTAAGAGATATAAAAAAAAAAATTGGAGAATGTGAAAATCAGGAGACAAGAAAATTATGTATGCTTGATACTTTCATTTCTTTGAACAGTTTACATCAGCATTCTGGTTTTTTGATTTGGTTGCAAAGCCAATTTTTGAGAAACTCAGCAAATTTGGACATATTAATAACAGATTCCCTGAACATAAGGTTAAAGATCCATAACCTGAAAAGATCTGTTAGAAATGGGAAAGCTGTAGCATAAAAAGATCAGTAATTTTTAATAAATCTCTTTAATTTTAGGAATTAGGCTTTTAGAAAATTATATGTATTTAACCTTGAAATAAATGTCATATAAAAGTAAAATAAAAATTAATGAAAGAAAAAAACTCAGTTTTTAACACAGATTAAGAAGTAGAGGAAAGGGGCAAAAAGCGAGATAGAAGGAAGCTTAAGTGAACTATTTTCAAAACAGTAAGTCTAGGAGTTCCTGCTGTAGGGCAGTGGGAAAAGAGTCCAAATTTAGTGCTTGGGTCTCTCTGGAGACATAGGTTTCATTCCCAGCTCCAGTGCAGGGATCCAGGGTTGCTGCAGCTGCTGTATAGTTCACAGTTGGGATTCAAACCCTGTCTAAGGAACTTCAATATGCTGCAGGTGTGGCCATAAAAAACAAACCACAGTAAGTCTATTGATGGTAATTAATTTTGTAAATTGATAAACAATTTTAAAACAGCTATAAATATTTTATTTAAAAACATTATGGTAGCAAAACAAATAACCAAAAAAAGATGTAAACTTACTAAATTATTAAAAAAATAAGGGAAAAACTGGAGAGCACATAGCAAAGATTAGAAATAAGGGCACGATCAAATACTGCCTAAAATAGAGATATACTGAAATTTGATGAAATATTTAAGCCCAAACACATCTACTTCAGAAGAAAATAAAACCTATAAATTATAATATATGGAACTAGAGACTCACATACTAAGTGCCCTTATTTCTAGTCTTTACTATAAAACCCTGTAAGTATACACATTTACTCACATAAGAATTAAAAGTTATTGTTAGACCAAAAACTATACCACGTAAAAGAAAAATGACGAACTGGATAAAATTACTACTATGTGTAATTTAGATTGATACTATTTCCTTAATATACTAAAAGTTGATATAAATCAGTAGGAAAATTATTTTAAGATATTTTAAAACATGAAATGCTGTAAAGGTTGTTAAGTATTAAGAGAAAGATAAATACAAATGTTGAAAAAAAGCTGGAAACTTATTAAAACTCCCCCATGACAGGAATAAAAATCAATAATAGATTATCTTATATTTTATCTCTTAGATACAAAAGACTTAAAAGTTTGATAACACCATACCTTGGCAGAAATGAAGAAATGGGCACTCACATTTGAGGGGGGTCAACTTTGATACATTCTCTCTGAAATGCACTTTGACATTATCTATCAAAATTGTAGATGCATGTCAGATTGTGACAGCTTGGTATTTTCCAAAAATCTCTGCCACAGTTGCCCCTTATGAAGATATATGAATGTACCATATATAGTACATATAAAATGAAATAATATATATATCTAAATAAAAACAAATGCGTAATAAGGAAGGAACTGTTAACCATGGTTACTTCTGGAGACAAGGATTTAATGTCAGGGTATCAGTGGGTGGGATGGAGGACTTTCCTTTTCACATCTTTCATCCTTCTATGTTATTATTTCTGCTATAGGCATATATTATTTACTTTATTAAAGTTAACAACAGCCAAAAATTTAAGTTACTTTTCACAACCTGCTGATTAGTGTTAGTTTTGCTGTTACCTACAGCTACAAAAGGAAGCAATAAACCTAAATAAGTAACTACAAGGGAATGTGATAAAGGATATAATAGGGCCAAGCAAATGGTGTTAAGGGCCCTTTCTCGAGGAGAACCTCAAAGATTTGAAGGGTCCAAAACAGCATTCTACCAAGATCAAGTAAAAGATTTGGGAGTAAAGTAACAAAAACTGGGTAGTATGTTCTAGCTTTAACAGCACATGGAGTAAAAAAATATCAGAAACTTAAACTCTCAAAGGCTCTCTCTCTGGCCTTATACATCTCCAAACTACACATAGTCTAAACCCTTGCTGCACAGCGTGTTCTGATGAACTCATCATGAGTAGTACTTGCTGACTTATTAGTAGAACAATTTTTCAGGCCTCAGCCAATATCTACTAAATCAGAGAATCTATGTTTTATCAAAATACTCTGGTTACTTATGAGAACATTAAAGTTGAAAATAACTAAAGCCAGTGCCACCTAAGTATTGAAGCTTATATTTTATATATAACCTCTTAATTTTTAAACTCATTGACTAGAAATGAGATCATACATTTTGACTACCAATTTGACCTCTTTCCAAGCCCAGAATTTAATTTATTGGCTATGAAACAAGAGAATAAATGAAGCTTCTCAGGGCTTGTTATAGTAAGTGTTTGGTAAGAATGAAATAAGTAATGTACTTCCTCAAGGTATTAAAGTATACAAATGAAGTGATCATAGAAAATAAAAAATATTTTGAGAAGAACCTATTAGTAAAGGATACTTTGAAGTAAATCATCTGTGAGTCCATTTTTGTTGGAATATAAAGAGTGAATACAACATGAAAATATATGCTATTCTAATAAAATAAAACATATATAAAGTTATCTTTGTATGATATGGAATTTATTGGATTATACTGGATTATTTTTCTTTAGTTATCTAAAAATTTTGTGTGAAAACTTGTTTTAAAACTCAGGTTAATAATGAAGTAGATTTTCTTAACTGCTTTGTAATGACTTTTGTGCTATGCTTTTGACTTTGTATAAATGCTTTTATTGTTCATATTCTCTCAACAGTTAGCACTGTTTAAATATATCAATAAGCTTTGTTATTTCCATGACAACACAATTCGCATGGTACAAGCATTAAGCAAGTATAGAAGTATATTTCAAAATACTACTTGAATAAAAGTTGAATATATGCAAATCTAAGTTATTGTAGAAAAAATCAGAACTAAAAGTATTTGAAATTTTTTTCTGCCTGTTTATGAATTTATATTTTCAGCAGTTCCAGATAATGGAAGGAAAACACAATTTAAAACTTTTTGCTTCATATAATTAGGAACAATCCTTCTTTGCCAAAGCTGAATCCACTAACTGTATGCAAATACATTTCATTAAACAATTATGTAAACCAAATTATCCTAAACCTTGATGTATCTACTTTGAGTCCTTTAAAATTATTTTACGAAGATGAAAAACACCTCGTGGCTTTCTTTTTTTTAGGATTTCACTCCATTAATGTTCAAATTCATTCAGCCCTTCAAAAAAGACTAAAGAGGAAGACCTTGAATTTTATGGTATATCTAATGATTCCTATTATTCATTCAGTAAAAGTTTTTAGTTGTGAAATATGTCACACATTTAACAAATACATGAAACACAAATGTACAGCTTAATGATGAATAGTTATGAAATGGTCGCCTGTGCAATCAACATCTGTTCCAAGAAATAGAACACTGCTAACTACTGAGAGGCTCTTCACTGTCCCATTTTCTCTGCCTAATCTCAAATACTTATATTCTCAACAGACATAACATTTAGAATGATTTCATGTTGATCACTTTCTTTTATTTTTTATATATTTGCAAGCTAAGTATGAAGTATGTATGGGTGTCTAATATATATACATATATATAGACATACATACATAGTATGTTAATTTTACCTATATGCCTAGAAGTGAGAACTGCTAAGTTAGTCATAGAGTATATGCATATCTTCATACTAGATGCCCAGAAGTGAGAATTGCAAAGTTATAGAGTATGCATATCTTCAATTCTACTCAATACTGTTATTGAAAACAATTATGCCAATTTACACCATAAAAAGAAGTGTATGGAATTTCACCTTATTTCAAGATCTTGCCAATGTCATTAATTTTATCATTAATTTTTGGTACATAGTCTCATCTCACTCGTGGTTTTAATTTGTATTTCCTTGATTACTAATGAGATTGAACACTTTTAAGTATATTTAGACATATACACTTTTGTGAAATACATCGTAAACTGTTCTGCCCATTTTTTTTGGAATTGTCTATCTTTATTCTTCTTAATTCTTAGGAGTTCTTCATATATTTTGGATAATAAACCTTTGTGTTATACATGTTACATATATATTCTTCTATTCTGGGTTTGTGTTTTCATACTCAATAACTTCTGATGAATATAAGTTCATGATTTTAGTGTATTATATTTATCTATGCATTTTTATTTATTATATCTTGACTATGAAGTTATTATTTTCTCAAAATAATACAAGTTCAGTAACCATAAAGCATACCTTTCAAGTCTAAAGAATTAAATAATTAACCATCTTAGATTTGTAAGATTTTTATCTCTTTCTTTAAGGCACTATGTAACTAACCAGGTCACTTGAGGTCAAGCCAATGTTAATCATCCTGCTCCACAGATTTGTCAGCTGTGAGAATTCTACCCCTTTACCTTTCAGAGCTTTTGTCTAAGTGAGCCTTACTTGGTTCTAGATTCTGAAGAGGGTGACTTGGAGTTGCTCGGAGCAGCCTTCTAAAGTCTTGATTGTAGAAACTCTTTGACTTATTCATATCCCTCAATTTTCCCTGGCATGTTGAAAATAGGGCTAGCTAATATTAATTCTTAGACTCAACAAGATCTTGATTTTAATACAGATTATCATCTAGACGCAGTGTTGTCATCACTGACTAAGAGACTGAATAAAGGAAATCAAGAATGGGGCAGAACCTTGTTATCTTGACTGTTGTGGAATATGTATCTGCCTCTCATATCTTTCTCCTTTACTCACATGGGATGATACACTTATAAAATGTCAACTGGTCCTAAAGATGTGTACAACATCTCCAGGATCCCACTTTGAGAAAAAATGAGTTTTGTTTTTTTCCTTTCAAGTTATATCTTCCATTTGTGCCACTTGGAAGAGATCATTTTTTTATTTTTTTATTATGGTAAGATATGCATTACATACTCTCTGCCATTTTAACCATTCTTAAGTGCACATTTCTGTGACATTAAATTCACATTGTTGTGAAACCATCATCACCATGCTTCTCCAGAACATTTCTTTGTCTTCCCAAAATGAAACTCTGTGCCCATCAAACGTTAATTTTCCTTTCTCTCCTTCCCAAGCCTATACCAACCACCATTTTATCTGGTGTCTTTATGAATTTGACTACAAAGAGAATCCTTACAGCATTTATTCTTTTGTGACTAGCTTATTTCATGTAGGTTAATGTCTTCAGGTTTCATCTGTGTTGTAGCATGTATCAAAATTTTCTCTCTTTTTTAATGCTAATATTCTATTATATATATATATACATATGTATTATATATATATAATACATTTTATTTGTTGATTTAGCATTTAATAGATACTCATGTTATTTTGGCTAATGTGAATAATGCTGCTATTAACACAGGTATATAAATGTTTTAGCCCATGTTTTCAGTTACTTTGGGTATATATGCAGAAGCAGAATTGCTGGATTATAGACTAATCTATATGCAGAAGCAGAATTGCTGGATTATAGACTAATCTATTTTTAATATTTTGAAGAAGTATACTATTTTCCACAGTGATTGCACCATTTTACATTCCCACTAGTTATGTGCAAGGGTTTTAATTTCTCCACATCCTTGCCAACTGTTTTTTAATAATAGCAATCGTAATGGACCTGAAACAATGTCTCAATGTGGTTGTACTTTGAATTTCCCTCAGAATTACTGATGTTAAGTATCTTTTCATGTACTTATTGGTCATTTGTACATTTTCTTTAGAGAAATGTCTGTTCAAGTCCTTTGCCCTCCTCCCTTTTTCTTTTTACTTTTTGACTCCTTTCACCTTTTTCTCCCATCGCTCTCCCACCTCTGGCAACCACCAATCTGTTCTCTATGAACTTGTGGATATTTTTTTTTTCTTTGCTTGTATGGGTTTTTATTTAGGTTTCACCGATAAGATATATCATATGGTATTCGTCTTTCTCTATATGACTTATTTCACTTAAGTGAATAATGCCCTTGAGGACAATCCATGTTATTGCAGATGACAAGATTTCACTTTTATGGCCATATAATATTCCACTATATATCACAATTTCTTTATCCACTCATTGATGTACCCTTAGGTTATTTCCATATCTTAGCTATTATAAATAATGCTGCATTGAATATGGGGGTGCACATATCTTTTCAAGTTAGTGTTTTTATTTTCTTTGGATAGATACACAGAAATGGAATTCTGGATCATATAATGGCTCTATTTTAAATTCTTTGAGAATTCTCCATACTATTTTCCATAGTGACTGTACCAATTTACATTCTAGCCTTTTACTTAGAATGTTTATATTTTTGTGGTTGAGTTGTAGGAGTTATTTATGTGTTCTGGATATTAATCCTTTATCAGACACATGATTTGCAAATATTTTCTTACATTCTGTAGGTTGCACTTTCACTCTGCTGTTAGTGTCCTTTGTTGCATAAAAGTTTGAATTGTGATAAAGTGTAATTTATTAATTTTTGTCTGTTGTTGCCTCTGCTTTTGGCATCATATTCATGAAATCACTGCAAATACAGTGTAATGAAGATTTTTTTTGCCTATGTTTTCTCCTAGAAGTTTTATACTTTATCTCTTACATTTAGGTATTTGATCAATTTTAAATTTTATATGAGTCCAATTTCATTCTTTTATAAGCATATATCCATTCTTTCATCACCATTTGTTGAGAATACATTCCCCATTGAATGGTTTTGTTAAAATAATTTGGCTGCATGTGCAAGTATTTATTAGTAGACTCTCTATTCTATTTGTTATCTACATGTCTGTCTGTATTCTGTGCCACACTGTTCCGTAGTAAATTCCAAAATGAAGAATTTTCAAAACTGCAGATTTGTTTTTCTTTTTCAAAATTATTTTGGCTATTCACAGTCTCTTGAGAATCCATGTGAATTTTGAAATGGGTATCCCTTTTTCTATACAAAACCCCATGGGACTTCAATAGAGATCACATTGAATCTGTAAATCATTAGATGTAGTATGAACAAGAATATTGTGTTCTATTACATGAACACAGGATGTCTTTCATTTATTTATGAAATCTGTAATTTTTGAACAATATTTGCTTGAGTTTGGAGTATACAAATCTTTTGCCTCTTTGGTTAAGTTTATTCCTAATTATTTTATTCTTCTTGATGCTATTGGGATTATTTTGTTAATTTCTATTTCTCATAATTTAATGTTAGTGTAGAAAAGTGCATGTGATTTTTTGCATGTTGATTTTGCATCCTGCAATTTCCTGAATTTGCTTATTCTAAATTTTTTTGGTGAAATCATTTGAGTTTTTTATGTCAGATCATGCCTGGGATTTCCTGTTGCAGATCAGTGGGTTACAAACCCAACTAGTATCCATGAGGATGCAAGTTCGACCAAATCTCTAGCCTCACTCAGTGGATTAAGGATCCAAAATTGCCTATTGTGGCATAGGCTGGTGGCTAAAGTTTTTATTTGATCCCTAGACTGGGAACTTCATATTCATATGTCATAAATTCACCATTTTAAAATCAACAATTTAATGGCTATTAGTATATTGCAAGTTTGTGCAAAGAGTACTATATTTAATACCAGAATATTTTATGGTACTTGCTAGCAATCACTCACAGTTCTCCCTTTTGCCCAGTCCCTGGAAATATATAAAACTTTTGGAAGAAAACATATTCTACGTTGAATTTGTCAATGATTTCTTAGATATGACACCAAAACCATCATTAACAACAAAAACATATAAATTTTAACTTTAACTTTTCCTATTTTTGTTTAGTTTAGTTTTTTCTTTTAAAAGATATTTTTGGCAATTCTGAGTTCCTCGAAACTCTTTATGAATTTTGAAATCAACTTGACAATTATCATAAAGAAGACATCTGGGATTCTGAAAAGGATCTTGTCGAATCTGTAGGTCTGTTTGAGTAATATTTCCATCTTAACAATACTAAGTCTTTTGATCCATAAACTTGAGATGTGTTTCCAGTTATTTAAGTATTCTTAAATTTATTTTAACCTTGTTTTGTCATTTACAAAGTATAGTTTTCCAATTCTTTTAAAAATGTCTTCCTATTTTATTTTCAATCTTATTGTAAATGAAACTGTTTCATAATTTTATTTTCAGATTGATACTTGCTAGCATTTAGAAATAAATGTAATTTTGTTAATCTTGTATTTTGTTAATCTTAAACTTGCTGAACTAATTTATTAGCTCTAGTTTTATTTTATTTTTTTGCCTGGACCTAATAGGGTTTCATATATTCAAGATCATGTCATTTGCAGGTAGAGATAGTTTAAATTCATCTGTAGAGAGAGATAGTGCAAATTCTTCTTTTATGATCTGGTTGTCTTTGAGTCCTAACTACTCGGGCTAGACTCTTCAATACAATGTTACAATAAAGAACCTTTAGTACAATGTTATTATATATATGAGAAAGAGACTTTCTTAATGGAATATGGAGGTGCAAGTTAAAAATCTGCCAGGAAGCCTGGTAATTTGGAGAACCAGGAAGAGTTGTAATTTGAATCAAAGGCAATTTACTGGCATGATTCATTTTTGCTCAGGGAAGGTCAGTCTTTGTTTTATAAAGACCTTCAACTGATTGCAAGAGACTCACACACATTATGCAGGACAATGTTCTTTACTCAAAGTCCATTAATTTGAATGTGAATCTCATCTAAAAAACACCTTCAAAGAAACATCCAGAATAATATCTGATCAAATAGCTGGGCACTGTGGGCCCAGTCAGGTTGACATATAAAATGAAATATATATATATATGTGTGTGTGTGTGTGTGTGTGTGTGTGTATGCCTTTTTATTTCTGTTTTTCTTCTTTAATTTCTGATTTGAAATAAATTTGAGTACTTCCTTTTTCCTGTTCTTTCTGGAGATCTCCACACCAAATCTTTCCACTCTAGCAGCTTCTAGGTTGTTGGTTTTCACCATGTTGTCAGGCCTATTGGTTTGCAAGGCTATCACAGAGTCAGGGAAAGAACGACGGAAACAGGACACTTTGTTACCAAGAAGTTGTTTCTCTTAAATAAACAGTCCCCAGATTATTTCAGATTTCAGTATATTAAGAGTTTGAAAAAAATTGATTTGACTATTTTTGCCAATGTGTTCATTGCATTTAATGAGAAGAGGATTTTAGGAGTTCTCTATCATTCCTACTAATGTAATCTCTTTTCTTGCACTTTTTCCTAGAAAGATTCTTTCCCTACTGCTACAGTGTCACCACTGTCACTATTTAAATGTTTATATATGTATTAGCCTTTTCTGGACTCTCTATTCTTTTTAAGTCACTTATATTTTTCTGTATGAAATACATTTCAATGCCTTAGTTTTATCATAAGCTTTCATACTTTGTTGAACTACCTCTTCTTCCTTCTACCCTCTTTCTTCTTCAGATTGTATTTTATACAATTGAAATTTTATACTTCTGTAAAACTTAATTTAAACCAACTAATCAAATTTCACCAAAAAGTTTTAAATCTTTATTTAGAATTCACACACACGCACATATATATATATATATATATATATATATATATATGCACATCATTAAACAGTAGCATCATTACAGTACCAAATCTTTCAAATCCTTTTTGGGTCTTGTTTAAATGTCGCTCCATAAGCTGTCATAAGATTCTTCTTAGATAGCATGCATTCCTAAAATTATTTTTGGATGCTTGATATTCTTTATGGAAATGAAATCAGTATTTTTTAATATTTGTTTATTTATTTATTTTTCTTTTTAGGGCCATACCCACAGCATATGGGAGTTCCCGGGCTAGGAGTCAAATTAGAGCTGCAGCTGCTGGCCTGTGCCTTAGCCACAGCAATGTGGTATCTGAGCCACATCTGCTACCTATACCACAGCTCACAGCAACGCCAGATCCTTAACCCACTGAGCAAGGCCAGGGATGGAACTCGCATCCTCATGGATCCTAGTTGGGATCATTAACCGCTGAGCCATGAAGGGAACTCCCAGAAATCAGTATCTTTTAAAACCATTTTTCTAACTGCTTTTCAATTATTAGAGAAGTAAAATTGTTTTAATGGTAAAATTATGTCAAATAATTTTCTTTTCTTTCTTTCTTTTTTTTTGTCTTTTGTCATTTTAGGGCCTCACCTGTGGCACTTGGTGGTTCCCAGGCTAGGGGTCTAATCGGAGCTACAGCTGCCGGCCCACGCCGCAGCCACAGCAACGCCAGATCCAAGCCACCTGTGCGACCTACACCACAGCTCACAGCAATGCCGGATAGTTAACCCACTGAGCAAGGGCAGAGATCGAACCTGCAACCTCATGGTTCCTAGCCGGATTCGTTAACCACCACGCCATGATGGGAACTCCCGTGTCAAATAATTTTCAATCATTTTATTCAGTCAGGAAGCAAAATCTATCACGTTATTTTAAATCTAATTCTCCTTCTTCAATCTTTTCTACTATCTTCTAATCAAATTTGTTCTCAATTTAGTATTTGTCATTTTTAACTAATTTTAAAGATACTATAAAAGAAGATAAATGTACCATTTATATATTATTAAATCATATCTTAGAGTCAAGTGCCAGTTCATTGGAACAATTGTACACTCAAACTAGTTTACTCCTTATTTCTTCTTTATATTAATATGTGATTTTATGAATGTTTCATTACCTACTCAGAAGTTAAATATCAGCAAATGTCTGCTCAGTACCAGCAGGTAGATGGGTTTATGACTGATGTTTTGAATTTTAAATGTGGCCAACAGTTTTTATATGGATATTTTGCATAAAATAGAGATATTTTTTCAAAAATGTTCCATAGCTATAGCTAGCTGGAACTAAGTATTGGAAGCATTTCCCACCATTTTTTCATAGTTGCCAATCTTTACTTCTTCTCCAACACCAAGGTACAATATCAAGTTTTAACTTTCATTGAGCTTACACTACCATTTTTCTTAGTATGAGATAAAATGAAGTATTTCTTGTACCCATAACTGTTATATGCATAGCAGGAGAGTAAAAATTGGAAGAATATTCACATTAGTTGCCACTGTGTTAAGTAGGATGCTTTGTAAAGTAAGTGTTATATCCTAAAATAATCCATCATCTACACATATTCTCTTATTTTCAAGTTCTTTGTCTAGCAGTGAGATGAAAAATTAGAAATATAGCACTAACTTTGTTACTTATCAACTATGAAGTAGTATTTCAACATTATATCTACTTTCTCCTGTACTGAGCAGATGACCTGAGGTCAGGGAAAAACAGAAGACATTTTTAGTGTGAAGTTCTGTTATGAAAATATTATCTACCAGTTTTCAATTCTATTCTCTATATAAAACTAATTTGCCAAAAAAATAATTATTTGTGCACTCAATGTCTCATGTTTTTGCAAATTTCTAAGAATTTTAAGAGAAAAATTTTCTTTCTCGTAATAATTCAATTTAGAATTTATTCTAAATCAGCACACCCAAATACCAGGTCTTCTAAATCCTCTAAGTAGGGGCAAAAAATGAGTTTTTGGTTCTTTTCTTGAATATTGAGTCTGCTGATCTGACATATACATTTTTTTCAGGATAACAGTTTTCTCACTTTTGCTAAATTTTGAGTTTCTGCTGAAGAATATGTGTGTAATTTTGCTACTTTGCTCAATTTAATTCCAATTATAGTGATTTGAACTCCCTTTAGTCACCAACCGTGAAAAGAGGATTCTTTGAAGTTGATGAATTTGGGCTTGGCTAGCATCCATGAGACCCATATTTTACTAAATAAGATTTTAATTTATTGTTAAGCACTTGACCTCTCTTGAGACTTAAGAAAAAAATCTAGTTCACTTAAACATCTATTAGAGACATTTTGTTAGAGAAACGGGGAGATTTTCTTTCAGAAGAAGGACATATGCAAACAACACCGATGTTCATCACAGAAAGCCACGAGTTGCCATATATAACTTATTCAATGTCTTATTCAATCAATCCCATTTTTAAGTTCCATTCTAAAAGAGCATGAAACAAAAATGACAAAGAAAAACCACAAGTCAATTCAGTATTATGTCAATTGGGTTTTTTTTTTTTAAAGGTATGAATTTATGTTTACCATCCTGCCACTCTTCCCCCCAAAAAACCACGGTGTAAATTCATGAATAATCTTGATTAAATATGTCTCCTCTTGGTATCTAATTCTAGTATCATAAGAAATTATGATCCATCCTTTTGAATTTTTCTATTTTAGCAAAATAATAACCCCAGAGTTGTATTCTCAATACATTTTGTTTCATAGTCTATATTTAGTGTTAGAAGCATTATTTCATATATTTAGATAAAGTGAAGTTTCCCAAGATGATTGTAATATTTAAAATAATATAGTAGTACCCTTATTTTGAAATTAGCACATTAACTAGTATTTAACTTTTAGTAATTTATGTATGTTACCAACATGAATTATAATCAAAGGTTTTATTTGTGAAGAGGATTATATAGTAAAATAAATATTTATTCATTTCTCTTTTATTATTAATTCACTTTTTTCTAGTGAAAAAATATAATTATATTAGTGTATCATTTAACTGAAGACTAAATTTGACATAACTTCTTCTAAAATACTCCAACATTATTATCACATTGAATGTGTTTTGATGATCATTTACTACCCCTAAAATAACATTGATAAAATGTCATTAATCATTTAAGATGTTACTCAATATAATTACTATTCAGAATACCATCCAAAGGTTTATTAAAATATTAACAACCTTTAACATTTTTATCAAAATGTTATGTTGGAAACTATATTGTATCTTAGGTTTTAGTTGCTATATTAGTCTTTAAGACAGCTGATATAAGCTTACATTACCCCGAAGAAAGAAAAGAAAAAAGGAAAAATGTAAAGAAGTAGATAAAGGTCAACTTCTAAATTCATAGAGTAAGTTCATAATGTGGACCATAGAGTGGAATACAATCTCTAAACAAGACCTTTTCAGAGATATGACATTTGTTTTCCTGAAACTCACAGGAAATCTGTGTGTGTGTGTGTGTGTGTGTGTGAGAGAGAGAGAGAGAGAGAGAGGAGAGAGTGCACTTGAGAAACAGAGAGATCGGTTTACTAGTTGGTGCTGTATTTGGTTTGTATTTGGTAAGGCATTCTGATTCTTAACTATCATAAGTAAGCCCCTAGCCAAATTTTCTTTCCAAAAGACGGGGGTAGAAATTCACAGAAAATATGAACACTCTTGTTTTACAAGTACAACATTATGGATCATTCACCTGGTAGGAGAGCTATTGTTAGAACACAGACTTCTTGCCTTTTAATCTTGACTTCCTAATTATTTATTTGTTGCTTTCTTTTCACATTGTGATTCTTAGTTCTGTATCTTTTAAAAATGAATAATATTAATGCAACCGGGAAGAACTTAGTTTAAGGCATATTGTATTGCTTTGTACTCAACAAGACTGAATTTCCAAAGGTGATATTGCCAGTGGCATATGGTGGTATCTCAGTGGTATTGTTTTTGTGATACTTGGCTGAAGAAAACTAAAATAATTCCCCTAGAAGTTCCTTCATGGCTCAGCGGTTAATGAATCTACCTGGCATCCATCAGGACACAGGTTTGATCCCTGGCCTTGCTCAGTGGGTTAAGGATCCTGTGTTGCCATGAGCTGCGGTGTAGATCACAGATACAGCTCGGATCCTGCATTGCTGTGGCTGTGGCGTAGGCCAGCAGGTGTAGCTCCGATTCAACCCCTAGCCTGGGAACCTCCATATGCTGCAGGTGTGGCCCTAAAAAGCAAAAATAGTAGTAATAATAATAATAATAATAATAATAATATAATTCCCCTAAATAAAAATGAGTAAACAACTCAAGTTAAATGATGAATTATTTTTGAAAAGCTGGTCATATATATATAACTTCCTCATAGTATGATCCAAAAATTATCTCTTGCTGGAAAAAAAAATTAAGCTCCTACAGAGTAGATCCAGAGTGTTATTAATATTGTTCAAGAGACCTCAGTGCATTAGCAAGTGAAATCAATGTATGAAGATCATAGTGTCTGATTTTGTAGGACTAACAGCTCAACTTATATCTTATTTTCCAGACTACTGTAATGTTCCTGAACAATGGAAAGAAGACAAATGATCAAAACTTATGAGAGGAGGTCAAAATATTATAACAAAGGGTAAGCAACTCCATATCTAGTTTTAGTCAAATCTTTGGTAGATGTATGTTAGCTACCTTCAATAGAAAAATTATGGAAATAACTTTATGTAGCAAATTTTGTCAATTTAAAATTGAGAAACTAAATCAGTTTTATTATTCATTGTATATGTGTTACATTTTTCCTCCTGTCTCTTGGCAGTGCTTGTCAATCATACCCTATAATCTTACTGTATGCATATCCAATATAAATGTAGGTGGCAGTGCTGGTGGAGTTGGTGGTGCAATACTGCTGCTACTGTTTCCTACCTGAAGAACACGTAGTACACAATACTTAAGGGAACATCTTTTTTCCCTTGAGGCTTCAAATACATCATGCTTTTTTTTTCTCAAAATATCCTACATCCTCCTACATCCCTTATTTTGTTTTAATTTTTTTAAATATTCAAGTTTCACCTGGTAGTTTTACTAACTATCAAGATAGGTAATTTTATCCCCTTACCACATTTCTATAAGCTGATTTATCAACAGTATGTATACTATCAAAAATACTAAGAACAGCTTAAAACGTGATTTTATTTTGGTTGAAGTCAAGATTACAATGTACCGATTTTCTGTGGAATGAAATGAGTGAATGTGTGTGTGTGTGTGTGTGTGTGTGTGTGTGTGTGTGTGTTAGGATGATCTCTTTAAAATGCCTCTTTTCTTTCAACTACTTCAATGTGCAAATTTTGTTGTAGAGAGCAGTTTCGGTTTCCTGTGATCTCAAATGAATAATAGTCCAATATTCAGATGTAAACTCTAGAAAAAAGGCCATTCCACAACTGAAAATATAATTCAATGAGCTACAGTATGATTGGTTAACATTTCAAACATAAGAGCTTTCTATGCATTGATTCCTCCACATTCTTTGCAATAATTTATCCAATTTGTTTGATTGATTGACCCTTTAAATTACAAGACACATTTATTTGAACGAAGTATCTACATCATCAAATCAATATAGAGCTGTGTTCCTGCATTAAGTACCAGTTTAGAAAGTGTGATTGAATTTCCATAGAAATGAATTGATGTGATAGATTTCTTTGCTATTTGGATTAGACATAGAAAACAAGAAGAAAGGGAGTATAATTTTGCTTTGTTTTATTACAAGAATAGATTCTGCTCTACTTTTAGCTTGTTAGCCTTTAAATGGTAATAGGTAGTTTTCAAAAGCATCTTTTCTAAGTAATGGACATTAATTCCTAGTACTTTGTATCAAATAGATCTGTAATTACATACATTGCATTCACTGACATTGCTATGAATTTGGATATTTTAATATGAACCTCAGGGATAATACTAAATAGATTTATAGCTCCTAGAAAAATACATAATTGATTAAAAATATTTTGAAACGAACAAAAGTATTTATAAAATGGTATTTTAAAAATTCAATTTCCAAAGTAATTCTAAATTATACTGTGACACAAATTGTATTAAGGTTGTAGCTCTAGGAGTTCCCGTCGTGGCACAGCGGAAATGAATCTGACTAGAAACCATGAGGTTGCTGGTTCCATCCCTGGCCTTGCTCAGTGGGTTGAGGATCCGGCGTTGCCGTGAGCTGTGGTGTAGGTTGCAGACGCGGCTCGGATCTAGTGTTGCTTTGGCTGTGGTGTAGGCCGGTAGCTGTAGCTCCAATTCCACCTCTAGCCTGGGAACCTCCATTTGCCCAGGGTGCAACCCTAAAAGGACAAAAGACTACAACAACAAAAAAAAAAGGTTGTAGCTCTAAGATGCCAAAACAACTGCTGGTTTCAAAGGAAGAAAAACTTTTAATGATATTAGCATTTGTTATCAGTCAGGAATCTCCAGAGAAACAGAGCCAATAGGATATGTTTACATATACATATGTAAATAAGACACACGCATATATGTGTAAATTCCATATTATATATATCACATAGATGATAAATATATATTTATATATTTATAAATTAGACACTTGGCAGACTGGCAGGCTAGGAACTAGGGCAGGATTTCTGTGTTGGTCTTGAGGTGAATTTCTTCTCCAGAAAAACCTCAGGTTTTGCTCTTAAGTCTTTCAAGTGATTGTATAAAGCCTATCCATGTTATCAAGGG
This sequence comes from Catagonus wagneri, assembly GCA_004024745.2. Taxonomy (NCBI): domain Eukaryota; kingdom Metazoa; phylum Chordata; class Mammalia; order Artiodactyla; family Tayassuidae; genus Catagonus; species Catagonus wagneri. The sequence goes on from PVHT020000015.1 coordinate 4,460,239, forward strand.
TAATCTCCTTTACTTAAAATCAACTGACTGTAAATGTTAATCACATCTACAAAATAACTTCACAGCAACATCTAGACTAATGTTTGACCTTGGTCATACGTATTTTCATGGGAGAAATAAGGATGTTCCTTTACTTTCTATCCCCTTAAGTGAAGGAACCATAACCTAGCCAAGATGACATATAAAATTAACTATCACAGCATTATGTAAATAAACAGATCATGCTTTGCCTTTTCCTTTTTTAAAAAAGTCAGTTATTTGTTATTGGTGCATTGTATAAGTACTGCCTGAATTATATGCATACAATCAATGAAGAAGGAAATGAGCTCATTAGAGAAATTGACTAGTATTAGCTTTTTATTACATTCTGAAGTTTTTAATAACTAGCCTGTAAATAGAAGCTATTGATAGTAGATCATATAAAAATAGAATCTATAATCTCCTTCTTAGAGTAAAAATTAGCATGATTTTCCCTATAATCTATTTCAATCATAAATGATAACATTAGGATGTAAAATTATTCTGTTTTTGACCAAATCCCCTACTCAAATTACATAGAGTACTTGTGTTTTAAAATAATATAATTGAAAATTTATTTAGGGGTTTATAAAATATTTTGTTTGATAGATTTTCAAGTTCTGAGATTTCTAATATAAATTATTAATTAGAGGAATGTTGTTTTTATAAAAGATTGATAAGTAAAAGGTAATAAATATTCTGTAGATATTTTCCTGATCTCTTCAAGTATACGATATAAAGGAAGAATTGCTTTGAATCTTAATAAACTTATAGTTGCAGGGTAGTGTTAACTATTATAATTACTCTTGACATTTCTTAAACAAATTATTTTGATAAAAGGATTCTTATAATTTCTTAAATATCTGTTTTGAGACATTTTAAGGTTGATTGCAAAATTTTTCTTTTTAACATCTGGGGGCTTTTCAAGATACTTTAAAACACAATGTCTCTCAGTTAAGAATGCTTTGAATTTAGCTGCTTGATCAGTAATTATGAAAGTGACATTCATTTCAATGAAATCCTTACTAAACTAATCTCTTGGTTTCCTGAGTTATTTGTTTCCCATCAACTAAGATAATTTTGTAGGAAGTAAAAGAACATACTTATTTTTTCCATGCAAATAAGTCTGACCAAGGAATCTAATGATGCTGGCATATTAAAATTCTACTAAATGAGATTAACTCATGATTCTGGAAAATATATTCTATTGAACAGATATTGCTAGGCTAATTTTGGTTCTGTGTTAAAGGTATTGCCTTTTTTTTTCCCTGATGGCTTTAAGAAATAAGTTAGAAATTAATGATGAATAAGCCATACAATGCCAGAAAACTTTAGTAATCACAGTAGTTTTAATTCATATTACAATTAGTAGGATAATAATATATTTAGCAAATTTTATATTTTAAAAAGTCTCTTAACTGGTTGAATTTCTTCTTGTTTTTAAACTGATACATAAGGTATATTTTCTAAATGCAGTTTTTAAAAATATTATATCATGAAAGAACTTTTTGGTGAAATGAAATTCCACATTATTCCTTAGAATCCAGAAAAAATATCAAAAACTTTTCTTTTGGCCAAGGATTAATAATCCTTGTTATTAGAGATAGATAAATAGACAAGATTACCTTGGCCTTTATCTGTTTTGTTAAATAGAGGATTAGCATCTGGAAGAAAATATCAGGCTGCCTACAGAGATTATGATCTTGGTCTTTTGAATTTTTCATCATTGTCCCATATATGGTCTTAGTGTTAGATAAAATCACAGTTTCTTTTATGCATTTCTGTAACAATTCTCCCTACTTCACTTTCAGTCATTAAAAATTATTGTTACTCTTTTCACATACTATTAAATTGGTCCAATTGTTCTCAGTCTTTTAAAAATACAGGCTCTAGTTCAGCCCCAAAATATGCATGTCTACAAGCTGTCATATTATATTGATATCACTGATTTGGGAAGCATACTTTGAGAAGCCTTGCTTTAGCCTTCTTGTTTCTTACTTGGACTTTACATTTTATTTTATATCTCCTAGATGCGGAACAACTGAGAATACTAAGGAGAAACTTGAAGACAAAATACTTTTTCTAAATCAGCAGTTCTCAAAATTTGCCACAGATTGGTACCACTTAAATGATTTTAAAAACTAAGGATGCCCAGGTACCTTCCTCAGGGATTTTGATTTTGTTGTTCTGGACGGTATTCTGTAGACTGGAATTTTTAAAGTTCCTTGGGTGGTTCCGATATGCAGCCAAGATTGAGAGCTACTATTCTAGAATGATAGGGGTTACAATTAAATTCCCTTAATATTAGAGAAGAATGATAGTTGGATTAAATACCACTTTCTTCAGAGACCCCCTTCCTAGAAATATTCACATCCTCCTTAATGTGAACACCCTCAAGAAATATTCAACCAAATGACTATGTATTATCTTAAAAGTCAAAAAGACTCATTCTTTCTTTCCATGCAATGATATTTTGAGATACTCAGCTTTCAGCTTCAGTAGTAGAAACAGAAGATCTGGAAAAAAATGAAAAAGCTAATGCCAACAATGTTGGCAATAAGATAAGACCTGGTACCTTTATCAGAATACTCTTACTTCAATCATCCCAGCTGGTAGCCACCTATAACTTTGGTTTCTACCTACAAAGAAGAAAGCAGAATTTTCAGGTCTTGGTAGAAGTTACTATTAACCAGGATTTTTGAAGAGACAAAGATTAGAACAACTTCAAAATATGTTTGAACATGTTGGAATGGACTAAATAAGTGGTTCTCCATCAAGGACAATTTGGTCTGTCAGAGGACAAGTAGCAATATCTGTAGAGATTTTTGGTTTTCCCATCTGGCTAGGGGAGGTGGGCAGAGATGCAAGTGGACAGGTTCTACTGGCTAGTGGTGTGTAGAAGCCAGTGATTCTGCTAAATGTCCTATAATGCATAGGAAAACCCTCCACAACTATTATTCAATACAAAATGTCAATATTGCTGAGGTTGAGAAATTCTGGTCTAAGTCATCTGACTCAATAAACTGTTGCCTGCTTTATCTATAAGGATTTTGAATAATTACAGTTTTTAAAGAACATGTGATACAGAGTGTCACTGGAAAATAAAACTGGTTATTGAATTAAAAATTAAAATAAAATCTGGAAAATGTTAATATTCTTTATTGTATCTAAAACAACAACACGCCCTAAGTAGAAGGTTTACTACAGCTATTATTATTGTTATTATTAAATTGAAAGTATTAGTATACGGAAATGACTGGCATAACATCTTACCACAATAATAAAAATGAGAGGCATTAACCATTTGCATAATTCTATAATGTGAACGGTGTCACATTTTCCAATAATACAACAAGGTATCAAGAGAAATCATGTAAAGGAAAGTCATTCAGTTTCTCATTTCATTGAAGACCTTATAAAAATCTCATCATTCTTAAAGTTTTTCTTTTGTTTGCAAATATTGGGTAAAAACACAAATTCTTCCTCTTGCTATTTTCTCACAAATAATTATAGTGTTGAAAATTTAAGGCGTTTGGATGGGAAACAACATAGAAAGATGTTTCTCTGTGCAGGGAATTTGCTATTTCTGAAATATATTTTCAATTCATGTATATAAGAATGTATCTTAATTGGTATACTCTGGTCTCCACTGTCTTGCCACTTCCTCCAATTATCTGATTTGTAATTTTTAAACAGAAAATTGTCAGAAAAGTTTTCGCCTAGAATGACTTTTTGCAGGCAAGTTTTAAATTCCTAAAATTAAGAGTTTATAATGGAAATGCTGACACCTTAACTTTAGTAGCATCAAGAGCACCGCTATAATAAATCAGTCACTTGTCTTCTGTACCTGTCACAAGTTCTATAAATCAAAATCTTAGAATGTAAATCATGTTTTATAAGATTTTAAATTTGTTCTGTATATCAACACTGATAATAATATTTTGTCAGTAAATAATACTGTTCGTGGACATACTCTTATGCCAGTTCATATTGTTACTTTTAAAAATAGTGAAAATTATATTTTGCAAAGATTTGAAAATAAATCTTCTGAATATATTGCTCATAATACTGTTTTAATTTAGAACACTTGGGAGAAAACTGAACATGTAAGTTAGAAAGTTACTTGACAGTTTCATTATTATGTTTAGTGCACAGAACTTCTCACTGTAGCTATAAAGATGCCATGTATCAAATATCTGACTAAATATATTTTAAAATTTTTAACTCAGCAAACAAAAATGTGAAGGGAATAAATGACCTCTCTGTAGATCATCCACCAAATTACAAGGTAGTTTTATAGTTGTAATCAGCACATTTATTTTTTCAGAATACGTTATGAGCGAGACAGGTTATAGTTTCCAAAAGTTAACAGGTAATTATTCAACCTATTTTTTTCCTTAATTAAATGAGTTTTTCCCATTATAAACAATTCAAACAGTGTGTATTTATATAGTCTAAAAATGGTAAATCCCCTATCACTCACTGTAATCATCAACTTCTCCATCATTAATGAAGTTCACAGTTTGGTGTGAATAATTTAAGAAAACTTATCATGTTAAGACACTCAGATACAAGCAAAATACATATTCACATTCTTATGTGAGTGTCCAGTGCATGTTTTAATTATGCATGTAAACATTTAACTTGAGGTTTGTTTTCTGCCATGTGATTCATATTTGTATGGCTTTTGTTTTATTTAACACAAACATCTGGAGATATTTCCATTTCAATAAATGCAATTCTACCTCATTTTTACAGATTTTACATCATATACGACATTTTAAACAATTTTTCAATGGGTGGACATTTAAGAGATTTTGCCCAACTTTTCACTGTTCAAAATGTAGCATAGGCATTCCTGCTGTGGCATAGTGGGTTAAGAATCTGGCTGCAGCAGCTCCAGTGGCTGTGGAGTCATGGGTTAATCCCTGGCCTGGAACGATCGGTTAAAGGATTCAGCATTGCACAGCAGGATTTCAGTCCCTGGCCTGGGAACTTCCATATGTCACAGGTGCGGCAATAAAAATGTACTATAATAAATGGATTTATGTTTGGTGTTTGGAGTACACACCTGACTATTTCTCTATAACAAGTAGATTCTTATAACAAAATTCTAGTTGAAATTTATGCATATTTGAATTTTATTATATTTTACCAAATTCTGCAACAATATTGTAGGTACTTATCTAAACTACCACTCACTGTATACATGTGTAATCACCATATTCATTTGCACATCAACACTACCTTTTGTTAACCTTCCTTAGATGGGCAATATAAAGTGTGCATGAGTGCATGGTTGAAGAGGAAGGCGCCATTAAAATGAGCTGTTTTAAATCTGTTTAGAAATTTCTGGATGGTGGGACCTAGTTGAAGATGGAGATACAGTTTGTAAGTATTTGAAATCTTAGAAGCAGATAAGTTTACAGTGATTTCATGTCAAATGGGTTATAGTTTCATGACATGTCAATGCGTTACTATTTTCATATAATTTTATTTAAGAATATATTACTTAAAGGGGAGTAGATTGCTATACTATTTTATTAATTTGGGTTCCTTTCACCTTGAGATAATGCCTGTAGGCAGATAGTTTTGGGGGAGGCAATTTGTGGAAGCCAAATTGAGAGAGCAGGAAAATAAGAAAGGGGAGAAAGGAAAGCCAATATACAGGAACGTGTTTAAGTTGCTTACCACTGTGGCAAACTGGAGCCTAATCCTGTCAGATATGCTCTGAGGAAGCATGGAGAATGCACTTTGCATCATTGCCGCCTCATATTTTCATCCCTTATTGGCTTGGAAGTTTACACTCTGGAAGGTTAACAAACCTTACACACACACACACACACACACACACACACACACACACACACACACACACACACACATACTCTTCTGGGCTTGGACTTGCAATGTTTTGGCTTTAGAAAAAGTTCTGAGGCAGTAAAAAGCAGGAATTCAGTATGGACACTTGAGGTGAAAAGTTTCACTGTGCTTTTCATGGGAAACATTAACCAGAGTTGCATCAGAGGAAAACCAAGAGAATGTGTCTGCCTCAGTTCTTATTCTGCTTCTTCAGCACATTTCCTCACAAAGATGTAAAAGGATCTCATAGTTCTTGTCCCATAATTGTCACCTTCATTTGCAGACTTCAGGTTACTCAGTACATGTTTCCTAAATTCTACTGAGTTCTGAGATTTATAGAATATGCAAGTAAAAGCACAAAGTTTAACTGAAAATAATAAATAACAAACAATAAACCTAGTGAAACATTTGCCTCATTTAAGATGTCAAATACCTAAGTTAATGACCTTATTCTTAGATGTTTGTTTATCTTCCATGCTGAGAAATTCTTTTTAAGATAGTAGCCACATTACAGATTATACGTAGAGGTTTTCCATAGGAGCTACATTCCTGCCAACCACAAAACAGGAGGTAAAACAGCATGGAAAAGACAAATGAAAGGTTTAACAAAATGTACACAGAATACTAATGTGTACTATCACTTCCTTATGTGCAGCAAATTGGCCACAGCTTGGTGTGTGAAATGACTGTGTTATGAAGAGGTATACTCTTCAGTAAGTATTATTTTACCCCTTGTTGTAGGCAAATATTAATTTAGTAAGTCTCCTGTGAGGTTTAGCAATTTTGGAGGCTTAACTGGGTTATGCCATACTTTGAAAATTACCTTTTCTTTCCTGCTGAAGAGCTTCCTCAAAATACATTTGGCATTAGTGTTTCCTCCTTATGTCATGTGAATAATACACTCCACAGAGACTGCTTCTTTTTTGCATAAATGTTTAATTTGTAACATATCTCTAAAGAAAGCTACTCATCTTTCTCTTTAATTTCCTTCAAAGCAATTAGAATGTGAGGAACATTCTGTCATTACCACAGGCTGTATGTGCAGAGTGGGATTAGAAGAAACAGTAAAACAATAAGAGGTTCATCATATCTCCCTTGGAAACTTTTTGTTCCACTACAGTGTATGAAGCAGTGGTAGAAATAATTGTAGTACTTTGTTATTATAATTTCAAAAAGTTCAGAATCAAAGAGTAATTACATCCAAGTCTGAATCTCATGGCACATCTCAAGGACTAGTTTCTCTCTCTTTTTTTAATCCACCAAAACTTCTCCCTTCTCAAACATATATAATTCCTTCCATCCTTCTTCTACAAAGTCTTACCAGGCAGCTATTATACAGATTTACTTGTTCCCGTATTCACATCTAATTTACCAGAAATGATTTATTCCTATATTCAAAGAAGTGATTTATTCCTATATTCACATCTAATTTACCAGAAATAAAAATTACACAACCCTATCTTCTTCATATCTTAGCAAAAGTAACAGTATCTGCAAACAAATTCAGTCTTCATAGACATTCCATGGCTGTCCAGCTGGACAAATATTTAGATGCAATGTAACAAGGTGGGGTTTACATCAGGAATTCAAGGTTAACATTTAAATGTCAATTAATTTAGTTCATCATATTAAAAGATTGAAAGATAAATATATATTCTTCACCAAACACACAGAAAAACCAATTTTAAAAATCTATTACCTGTGCATAATAAATCAAATATATGTCTGAAAACTAGGAATACAAGATAATATCATCAGTGTGATAAAAGTTATATATATATATATACATATATATATTTATATGTGTGTATATATATGTGTGTGTGTGTGTATATATATATATATATATATATATATATATATATCCCTAAGGATAACACTATACTAATTTGTGAAAAAATAAATACTTTTCCCTTGGGATCAGAAATAGCAAAAATAGAATAGCCATTTTAACCACTTCTATTCAACATTGTACTGGAAGTCTTAGCCAATACAATAAGGCAATAAGAAACGTAAGTCCATACAGAAAGAAATAAAACTGTCTTTGTGCATGGTAGTGTACGTGGAAAAATCCTAGGATAACTACAGAACAGATAGTGGGAATAATGAGTGAATTTAGCAAAGTCATAGAGTACAAGGCCAATACACTGATAAATATCTTAAATAAATACCCATGTAATAGCAATGAAAATTTGATATTGAAATGTAATAAAATTATGAACATTCATAATTCATAATTTTCTCATATATAAAGGCATCATCCCCCGAATAAAATATATTTTATAGAATATCCTTATAATTGAATGCTACATAACAATAAAATGAACTACTGACACATACCATTTCATTTCAAAGGCAATATGCTGAGTGAAAAAAAGTCAGACACAAAAGATTTACTGAATGATTCCATTTATAAGTTCAAGAGAAAGCAAAACTAATTCATCATTACAGAGATTAAAAAAATAGATAGCAGTTTGTAGGGAGGGCTATTGATTGGAAAGAATAAAGAATAAAATTCTAGGGTATGGAAATATTCTATCTATATTATGATCTGGATGGTGATATCATGAGTAAAGTATCATCCACCTGTAGAAATGATAAGTGGTCATTCTTTTCCTGAATTTGTGTATTTTTATCTTGTTAAATTAAAAAAATTATTTTCTTTTCCACTTTGAGTATCCTTTCCCCATGTTGTCCTATGTAGAGATTATTACTGTTAATATTCTTGTATATCTTTCCAGAGATAGCCTATGCTTTTAGAAGCATATATGTATGCATCTATATGAATTAAGAATGGTTTTTAACATTATTGTCATGTGTATTACTAATGAGGAGTCAGAATCAATATTGGAATCCGTATTATTTTGCTTTATTAATTATGTTTGTCACTCCTATTAGAAATAGTGCTGGAAGTTCTAGCCAGAAACACCAGGCAAGAAAAAGAAATAAAAGTCTCCCAAATTGTAAAGGAAGAAGTAATATTAGCTCTGTTTGCAGATGATATAATCTTATATGTAGAAAACTAAAGATTACACAAAAAACCTTTTAGGACTAATAAAATAATTCAGCAAAATATCAGGACACAAAGTAGTACAAGGGGCAACAGCAGGCATCCTTGCCTTGTTCCTGTATTATAAGAAAAGTTTTTAGTCTCTTATCATTGAGTATGATGTTATCTGTGAATTTTTCACATACAGTTTTTATTATGTTGAGGTAGCTTCCTTCTATTCCTAGTTTGTTGTTTATTTTTATCATGAAACAGTGTTGAATTTGTCGCTTGCTTTTTCTGCGTTTAGATTGTCATATGGTTTCTCCCTATAATTTTTTTTTTTTTTTAAGGCTGCACTGGCAGCATATGGAAGTTCCCAGGCCAGTGGTCGAATCAGAGCTCTAGCTGCAACCTATGCCAGAGCTTGCAGCAGTGCCAGATCATTAACCCACTGAGCAAGACAAGGGATCAAACCAGCATCCTCATGGATACTAGTCAGGTTCTTAACCCGCCGAGCCACAGTGAGAATTTCATTGGTGGTGTATTTCATTGATCCGTTTTCATATGTTGAACCATTATTGCGTTCCAGGAATAAATCCCACTTGGTCATGGTGTGTGACCCTTTTAATATGCTGCAGAATTTGGCTTGCCAATATCTTGTTGCCTCATGCATTTTTATATGTTGTTTTTAATTTCCACTTAGTCTAATTTTTTCCAAATATCTCTGCTTTTTCGTGTGTCTAATTTGACCCTATTGTGGTAAGAGATCATACCCTATGATTTCAGTGCTTTCACATATTATTGAGTTATGTTTGTGGCCCACCTTACAGTCTAACCTGGTGAATATTCCATATATGTTTTAAAGGAATATGTATCTTCTTGTGGTTGGATGGTGTGTGCTGTAAATGTCAGTTAGTTTCTCTTGGTTGATAGTGTTATTCAAGCTGTTTACTTTCTCACTGCTTTTTCTCTTGTCATTCTTATGCCTTATTGGGAGACTGCAGTCACAATTTCCAACTATACTAGTGTATTTTTATCCTTTCGGTTATATTAGGCTTTATTTCAGGTGTTTTGAAACTGTGTGTTGTGCACACAAATTAAAATAGTAATGAATTCTTCATTAATAGATGCATTATTATGAAATATCCCTGTTTATCATTGTTGCTATGCCTTATTCTGAAGTTTACTTTTTCTGTTGTGTATATAATCCCTACATCTTTCTTATGCTTAGTATCTGGATTGCATATTGTTTTCATCCTCTTGTTTTAACAATCTATGTCTTTGTATGGAGAGTGAGTTTCCTGTGAGCAACATATTCATCCCTCTGTATCTGTGGGTTCTGTATCTAGGGATTGAACTAACTGAAGATGGAAAACATTTTGTAAAATTCCAAAGTTCCAAAAAGAAAAATGTGAATTTGCCACCCCCTGGCAACTACAGCATTTACATTGTATTAGGTATCGTAAGTAATCTAGAGATGATTTAAAGTATACAGAAGAATGTGTGTAGGATATATTGCAAATACTATGCCATTTTATACGAAGGACCTGAGCACCCATGGATTTTGGTGTTTTTGGAAGGGGGGCAGTCCTAGAACCAAACTCTTTCAGATACTGAAGGATGACTGTTCCATAGTCTTGCTTTTTAAAGCAATATGTCGTTCTTGCTTTTTATTGATGTATTAATACCATGTACATTTAATATGCTTACTGATATCATCAGGTTTCAGTGTACCATTTCTTGTTTTCTATTTATTCTGTCTTTGTTATTATTTTCTTTTTTCCTACTTTCTTTTGAAGTATTTTTTAGTTTTTTTTTTTTATCTCCATTATATGCCTGCTATTTGTTTTATTTTAGTGGCCACTCATACATTTAATAATGTTTCTTCAACTTATAGTCAACCTTTGAGTAATATTTTATACTTTATGTGTAATGTCTGATTCTTCAACAATTTACTTCTACTTGTTCTCTTCTGAACAGTGTGCTATTGTAGTCATACAATTTACTTCTATGTATACTATAAAATTCGCCATACATTGTTAAAATTGTGTGCTTTATTTTTCTTTTTTATGGCTTCACCCAGGACATATGGAAATTCCCAGGCTAGGGACTGAACCCGAGCCACAGCTGCAACCGGTACTGCAGCTGCAGCAATGATGGATCCTTTAAATCACTGCACCAGGCCAGGCATTTAAAGGATCCAGGGATCAAACCTGAACTCTGACTGGAGCTGCTGCAGTCGGATTTTTAACCCACTGCACCACAGCAGGAATTCCTAAAGTTGTGTGCTTTTAAATTTCATTCTAAAACATTTATCAATAAGTAAGCACTATCTTTTATATTTACTCACACTCTTCATTCTTTAGCATTGATACATGTTCCATCTGGTGTTATTTTCCTTCTTTCTGAAGAACTTCCTTAGTTTTTGCGGCACACATCTGCTGCTGGTGGATTTAATCCAGTCTCAGTTTGGCTTTACTCCTAAAATGTAGCAATTGTGGGATCTCTACTGAGAGACCTCATGTATTCAGAAAGTTTTCTCCAAGTTGGATATTCTGAGTACTGTGCAAATTTGGGAATTTTTCATTTCACAATTCTGCGGTATTTGTTTCTTCCTGAGAAGTTTTTTTTTTTCGTTTTTATTCTTTTTCTTTCTCTCTTTCTTTCTTGCTCTCTCTCTCTCTCTTTTGTCTTACTTGTGGAATTTCATCCTAAATATTGCACACATTGGCAAATAGCAAAGACACCTATGCAGATTTCTAGAGCTCTTTCTCCTCACAGGTCTCTCTTAATAGGATTCTGCCCCTTAAATTCTAGCTACCTTTGCCTCTCCAAACTCCACAGACTCTTCCCTTAGCTAATGAAGACTGTGGGATTTTTTTTGGGGGGGGGTCCCTCTTCTTTTCTCTGCAGTCCAAAAATTGCCTCCAGCACTGTTTTTTTATAAGACCATCTATCCACCTTTGAATTGCCATGTCATTTCTGTAGTATAAAGTAACTAAATACATGCGGCTCTACAATGGGACTCTGTTCTGTCATAGTGGTCTATTTTTCTATAATCTGTGGCCATAAGATACTGTCTTAATTACTATAACTTTATATTAAATCTTGAAATCTTGTAGTGCAATCCTCCAAAATTTTTCTTCCTCAGTTATATCGTAGTTATTGCAAGTCCTTTGCATTTCTGTATAAATTTTATACTCGATTTGTTTTATTCTTCAAAACTATGTCTGGAAATTTATTTCTAACTTTCCACCTTTTAATTTCTCATGGGATAATTAACAGACAGTGGAATGTACAGATTTTAAATAAGAAGTTTGTTTAATTTTGATAAATGGATATATTCATGTTACCCATCAAGGGACAGACAATTTCAGTACCCTCAGAAATTTCCTTTGATTTTCTTCCCAGGGAATCTCCCACCTCAAGCTAGCACATATTTGAGTTCTATCACTACTGAGTTATGTTTACTGCAGAACTTCATAGTATAAAATCATACTTATGTTTGCTTTCTGTCCAGCCTCTTTTACTCAGTAGAAACTTTCTGAGACTCATCCATATTCTCGCCTATATAAACAGTTCATTTATTTTATTGCTAAATAGCATTCTATTGTGCAAATAAACCAGTTTATCTTTTCATTCTAGTCTTGATGGACACCTGGGTAATTGTTACTTTTTAGCTATTATGATTAAACACGCTATGAACACTTTTTTCTTGGCTTTTTTTTTTTTTTTTTTGTCTTTTTGCCTTTATGTAGAGCCGCACCCGCGGCATATGGAGGTTCCCAGGCTAGGTGTCTAACAGGAGCTGTAGGTGCCGGCCTTCGCCACAGCCACAGGAACGTGGGATCCGAGCCGCGTCTGCAACCTACACCACAGCTCAGGGCAACGCCGGATCCTTAACCCACTGAGCAAGGTCAGGGATCGTACCCGCAACCTCATGGTTCCTAGTCGGATTCGTTAACCACTGAGCCAAGATGGGAACTCCAAAAAAAAAAAAAAAATCCTATGAACACGTTTATGCCATGTGTTTTATGGTTCTATATTTTAATTTCTCTCAGAGAAGAGCCTAAGAGTGGGAATACTGGGTCATAACTTTTAAAGAAATTGCCAAATAGTTTTCTAAAGCAGTTGTTCCACATTACATGAGAGTTTTTCTTGCTCTAAATTCTCTCCTGTACTTGGAATAATAAATCATTCTTTATTTCCTTTCCTCTTCTTTCTTTGTTTCTCCTTTCTTTTTCTTCATTTAAAACACTCCAGTAAGTATTTTAGTTTTAATTTGCATTTTAGGTAACTAATGGCATTGAATAGTTTTTCACGTGCTTATTGGTTGTTCCTTTATCTTCTTTTATGAAGTGGCCATTTAGATCTCTTGTCTATTGGACAGAGGGCAGGGCAAGGGGAAAGGATGGTTTTGTATTTTTAATATGGATTTGAGGAGATCTTTATATATCAAGGCCAGTGATTGTTGAAAGTTCACTAATTAAGTTTAATTGTTTATAAGGTCTACTCTTTGACTCTTTACCACATATCTTTTATACGCTATCCTGTTTTGTCTTTTCTTTTTTATCTTTTAAGTTAACGGGACATTTTCTTTTGACCTACCATTAAGTTCACTAATCCTACCCTATGTCCAGTATTCAGAATTTTTAATTTCAGGTAATGAATTTTAAAAGCCTAGGATGTATATTTGATTCATTTTCATAGATTCTAAAATTTTATTTGTATTCTTGGTTCCTTCATTTACTTTCCCTATCTTATTTTCTATTTTCTTCAACTTTTTTTTTTTTTTTTTAGGCCACACCATGACATATGGAAGTTCCTGGGCCAGGTACTGAATAGAAGTCACAGCTGCAACCTATGACACAGCTGTGGCAATGCCAGATCCTTAACCCACTGTGCTGAGCCAGGAGTTGAACTCACACCTCAGCAGTGACCCAAGACTCTGCATAAACAATGCCAGATCCTTAACTCATTGTGCTACAGGAGAAGTCCCTTCTTTAACGTATTTATAATAATTACTTTAAAGTTTTGCTTGCTAGCTTTAACGTTTGGGTCTTTTATCAGTCTGCTTCTACTAATTGTCTTTTTCTTGGTTTTTTTGGTTATCTTTTCCTGCCTCTTTGCATGTTTTGTAAATTTTTTTCTATGGCATATACTTGCACAAAAGGTCTATGGAGACTAAAGTTAATGATATTTTCATGCAATCAGGGAGAAACTGGTGACTTCAAACCGAATAGGAACTGAACTGAGTTAGAGCTAGCTTTGAGTTCAGCTTTAGCTAGACTCAGGCTATTTCTGATTTTAAATGTCTTGAAAGTAAATCTTCTGAGTCTGTGGTAAGTCCTAGTACAACACAGTCTTCCTTGCATCATGCTACAGGAGAATATTTCATTCAGCCTTTGTGAGCCAGGACCTCTGATACCCACACTTTCCCTTTTCTTAGCAAATATCCTATGGGATAAGCCCATTTTTTTATGTGGGCACACTTGATTAGAATTTTGCATGTTAATCCTGTGGACATCAAAAGCTCCAGTGGTTTCTCTTTCTTATGTCATAGCCCATGTCTATGGCAAGGGACATTCAGACAATGCCTAGAATCTGAAAATAACTCCAAGGAATAAAATATTTGACAATCTGATCTCACTCTTAAGGGTCTCTTCCTCTTGGGAATTTCAAATCATCTAGTTATCTTTGTTTTACACTTCTTGTAGCCTTAAAAAAAAGGCTTTATTTTTTAAAATATTTTGGCCATGACTGAAGCATATAGAAGTTCCATGGTCCACCTGCCCCACAGCAGCGATAACTGACAGATCCTTAACTTACTGTGCCATAGTGGGAACTGCAAAAAAACTTTATTATTTTTTTTCATCGATTCAGGAGCTAGAACTTTCCATTACTAAGGAGTCCCTGACCAGAAATAAATCAGATTTAGCTTTCACTCTCTATCTTTTTATTCTTTTAGGATTTGTATTTTTTACACTTTTAGAAATTTATAAAATTTGTCATTCACCTGAAGAAATTAGGGGAGCTAGTACATGCAATGTACTAGAATTTTGAGATGGAAAACAAACATGAAGCTGTAGCCTCTGGACTAATAAATGGTGAGGAAGTCCAAATATTAATTGGAATTCAGAGTATATAATGGTTGAAATTGTGTTAGTATATGGAATAATTAATATGAAATAAATGCTACTCTTAATCAGCATTAAAGCTTTTTTTTTCTTTGTGCACATTTGGCTTTGTGCCTTGATTTAGCATTTATTTTACCATCAAATCACCCTGTGACCATCACAGAGCTTTGAGAATACTATGAATTTAACAAATACTGATGAAAATAATTATGAACTAAACTCAACTATATTTACTTATTTATTTATTGGTTTTTTTTTTTTAGGGCTGCACCCTTGGCATATGGAGGTTCCCAGACTAGGGGTCAAATCGGAGCTACAGCTGCTGGCCAACACAGATGTGAGCTGTGTCTGTAACCCACACCACAGCTTGCGGCAATGCCAGGTCGTTAACCCACTGGGCAAGGCCAGGGATAGAACCCTCGACCTCATGGTTCCTAGTCAGATTTGTTAACCGCTGCGCCACGACGGGAACGCCATTTCGACTATATTTAAAAAGTGGTATGAAATTATCTATGAGGGAAATTCTGTCTTAAGAGATTTCACATATTTTATCTTAAAATCAACCTAATATCTCTCATACTGAATTGATTGATTCAGCGAATATTTTTGAGTGCTACTATGTAGTAAACAAGGCCTAAGCACTGAATGAGTAAAGAAAGTGTCCCACCATGTTTCAGACTTCCAAAAGTTAAGTTGAAACATCAATTAACCATTAAATACTATCATCAATTAAAATGCTAACAGTGATAATGTACAAGGTATTTCTTAAGATGAAGATAATTTTGGAAGGTACTGAGTGTCGATCTTCCCTGATACCAACACAGCAATAACATTTCACAGATCCCCATGTAGTACCTACACTTGCACAGGTGCTCTTAAAATCCATTAAAATAAACCGTGATGAAAATCATCATATTTAATCCGATGTTTAATTCACCATTATTATCATGAGGAAAGTCATTTCTATACTTAATTAAGCGTGATATTCTTTTAGATACTATATAAAGGAAACTACGCAGAATTAAAATGTCCCCTAATTGCTTATTAATCTAGAATAAAATAAATTGTTTACATGGATAAGATTGTGTAGGACAGAAGAACTCATTGATTAAATAAATTTACGAATATTAAATTATTTATATTACAAACAATGAAATGGTAACTGAATTTTAGTGTCCTAAATGATAGGGTAAGAGTGAGCAAACACTTTAAAATAAAATTTCTGCAGTCTACTGTGCTTAAAATTAAAAAAAAAAAAAGATTCCAAAGATACTAACTGCCATAAATTAAACCTACAAAGTCTTTCAAAATCAAAGAGTTAGGAAAGAAAAGAGTTTCCTTATGTGAGGTAAGAAAACATTTAGAAATATCTGAGCCTGGTGCTAGATAAGGGAACTGAAATAAGTTTCTCCACTGGTAATTAAGACAAGTTACCCAACCAGGAGGTAATGCAGTTGCCTTGTTCTTATATTTGAAATAAATAAAAAGATTAGGAAATAAGAGATAATTTTGCTTTCTTCATAGTACCCTGTAACAGTCATAATTGGAGAGTGCGGAATTGCCTCCAAATGAAGAAAAAGAGGACCTGATACTTCAAATACTTCAATAACTGTCCTAAGAATGACTTGACCAGTAAGCGACATGTTTAAGAGTTATAGTAAACTGAGAAGTCAATGGCAAAGACAGTGCCTTTAGTACAAGTATTCATGTTTTGCAGCTCATGAAATGATAGCCACCAACCAGGCAACTGACAAAAGGCTTTGTTTTAGATAATTATCCTATTATCTGAGGAAATCAGCCATGTTTGGAAATAGATATCTGGTCAGTATTCAAGCTTAGAAACCTAAAACTGCTTTTATTTTGTGTGTGTATCTGTGTGTATGTTGATGTGTGCTTGCAACTTAGATTTTTTTATGACCTTATTGAGGTATAATTGATATACAAAAAATTGAAAACAGTATCTCAAAGAGATAGCTGTACCCCTTTGTTCATTGTGGAATTGTTCACAATAACCAAGATAAGGAAACAACCTAAGTGTTCATCAGCAGATGAGTGGATGAGGAAAATGTGGTGTATGCACACAACAGTATATCATTCAGCCTTAAAGAAAAAGAAAATCTTGTCCTTTGAGAGACAACATAGTTTTATTTTATTCCTTTCACTATTTTTGATATCTTTGATTTTTTTGTGTAAGTTTTATTTGGATACTAATAAGCTTAACATTTTTAAAGGATATTTTATACTTCTAACTTTATTTTGGCTATTCCTGAAAAGAATCAGAAGGTTGATTAATCAAAGTTGTCAAATATAGGAAAGCATTACATAGTAGTGAATCTTTCCAAAATAAAATTGTGGCCTTTAGATGTCAAGAAGAGTTCTAATATGTTAGATTCAATGTGTATATAGTAACACAATGTTAGATGTGTATTGTTTCAACTTTATTTTTTCTAGGTTTCAAGTACTTCCCTTCACTGAAGAGAATTTATACTTTCAGTATAACTGTAGAGAGAAAAGGAGTGAAGAGAGAAAATTTCATATGATGTAAGAAGAAAATGAAGAGAAATAATGAACATAATTCCCAAATCTTCCTATGATGACTACTAGAAGGCCTGGCATTAAATGCTTCCTGTTATGCTCTATACTCACACTTCTTCCCCAGCCCACTCACACTTTGGCAGATTTCTCTTGATGCCTGAACAAGAACATATACAGAGCCAATATTTTGCCTCATGACAATCTGTTTGAGTTAGTTTCCAGGAATATAATGTCTTTCAAATCAGGGACAACTTTTATATGACAGAAACTTAATGAAGCCCAGGGAAGTTTAATGGAATGAAAATTGTTTTCTATGTTCAAATATACACGTGAATACTGTAAGTAGAAATGATGCACACAGTCCGAGAGTTACACATATTTTATTCAGAAAATGCATCTGTTGCTCAATTATTTTCTAACTGTATACACCCAATTTGGTCAGGTCATTTAACACGACGTCATTCTGAAAATATAAAATAAAATAAAACAGTAGATATAGGGGTAAAAAATATTTAAAAAATTAAAATATAGTTGATTTACAATGTTATGCCAATTTCTACTCTACAGCCAAGTGACCCAGTCATACATATATTTATATATATACATATATATATACACATATATATATGCATTCCCTTTCTTATATTATCTTCCATCATAGTTTATCACAAGAGATTGGATATAATTCCCTGTGCTATACAATAGGATCTCATTGCTTATCCGTTCTAAATATAATAGCCTGCATCTACCAACTCCAAATATTTTCAGCCTACATGCAAGCACCTAATTACTGGTGAAGGCTCCCTAGATTTATTTATTAGAAAAACACTTTTGATTTTAGTGAGGAAAATTATCATGATTGATTGGTGATATTAGTCATTGTTACAAAATAAGGACTAGTATGTATTGTATATTTACTGACTCTATTCTAGAAAGTAACATACATGAATCAAACATGTTCATCCAAATATCTCACATAATAGAATTTTTCCCATGTCTCTTGTTTCCAATTACTTTTCTAAATTTAAGACTGGTAGTAGCTTATTCTATAGTTAAGACATTACCAATAGATGTGGCACATATATGAAATATGACACCAATATGGCACTATAAAATATGACAACAACTGATTTGATATTCCACCAAATAAATTTGTACTTATTGACCTCTGGCCCTAAAGATTATAGTTTAGCATTTCTATCAATCATTTTCTCTATTTTTCCCTGTGATTTATTTCTGAAATTCTTTATCATCTAATGCTACTCAAAATCAATTTGTCTCTTTTGTTAATTCTAGTTGTCTCAATTCTGTTCCCTCTATCATTTCTCCCTGTTAAACAAAAACAGGAATTTAAAACTCAAATGCTGAGGGCCAATATAATTAGGATAGTTGCTTGAATTTAACAGGCTCTAAGATAATGGGTGCTAAACTCTTAATATTTTCATCAAGGATGACACCTGCCTAGTTACCTTGCCTCTTTTACTGAGGTCAGTAAATGAGCTCCTGGGCCATATGTAATTCATTTCATGGCCACTTTTAAGACCTTTAACTAGATAAGTAAACTTAATCAAGAAGCTCTCTGGGAGTTCCTGCTGTGGCTCAGCGGAAACTCATCTGACTAGCATCCATGAGGACGCAGATTCGATCCCTGGCCTTCCTCAGTGGGTTAAGGATCTGGCATTGCTGTGAGCTGCAGTGTAGGTCATAGATGTGACTCAGAGCTGACATTGCTGTGGCTGTGGTGTAGGCAGCAGCTACAGCTCTGATTCGATCCCTAGTCTGGGAACCTCCATGTGCCATGGGTGTGACCCATAAAAAAAAAAAAAAAACACTGTATGTCTCTTTGGAGGCAACAGGCATTGGAAAATCTCTTGTTTAAATTTCCATAGGATAAGTTGTTTTGTGAGGGGGTGGACTAAAGTAACTGTCCCACAACTTGTTGAAAGAAGACAGAATCAATATTTTCTTTATCTTTTAAAATGCCTTTCAAGTGTGCTTCTAGTTATACAGTGGACATCAAAAGTTATGTAAGTTTGATATAAAAACTTTCAGGCACTTTTTCTTAAATGTATGTGCTTCATATTTAAAAGTAAATATACGTTACTGATATGCTATGGGCCACCTTCCAAAAGCAGTTGATGAAAACTGTTTTGAACGCTTAGGGTTACTTTGTCTTCTCTTTAAGCTCTATTTTTCTATGCCTTTAAAAGAGCTTATTAGATATAAACAAAGTAAGAAATAATACTGCAAGTTAACACCCTTTGCTTGGTGCCCTACTGTAAAAGAACTCGCAGATGGTGAGAGGAGGTGGCGATTTTGGATTAGATAATAGTATTTGTATAAGGTTTATATACATTTTTGTGGCATGTAAGCATCTGTGTTTGTGTTTTTAATTCATTTCAAAATATTTTGAGAAGATGTTAAAATTTGTGCTTAGCTGTACATCTTTAAGATTTAAACATTGTGGGAAAGTGAAAATATTCAGAAGTATAGCTTTTACATTCCACAGTGATTCTATGATCCGCAAAAAGGAAATTGAAAGTATTTGGTAGTTATTTGTGAACAGATACTTTTGGATTTCTAAAGGATTTTATCAGACGCCTATAGTACAGATAAAATATTTCTGTAGAACCACTGTTTCCAGAGAACATCTAGAGGATTCCCAGACAATTTCAGTAGTAATTGAAAAAGATAGAAAACTATTTCTAAAGTTCATGTGAAATCTTTTAAGTGTATACTACTTCTCTGAATAAATATGACTATTTAATAGGTTTATTACAGTTTATATAAAAACTAATGAACTATTATTCATAATGACTAATTCATATGACTATTATTTATGTATAAAATGCTCCATTTTTTAAATTTGAAAATAAAATGATATTTTATGTGTTGACGCCTGCAGCTTGGTAATTCAATACACATATATATGACTGTATATAATATATATGATACATATAAATACATGCATAAATATAAGAGTGTAGATACACTTACAAGAAGCAAAAATCAAAATTTGTTTTCATACATTAAATGTAATTTGGCACTATTGCACAGTGTTTAGGATATGAGATGTAGAGTTAGATTGTTCAGTCTGAACCAAAGATCAGCCGCTTCTGAATTTTGTGACCTTGGTTAATTAATCTCTATATTTCAACCTCTGTAAAATAACAATACTTCATACGATTATTGTATTAAATGAGAAAATACAAATTACATTTTACCCTTGAACAACACGGGGGTTAGGGGCAACAACCTCTCCTCAGTCAAAAAATCCACATACAGCCTTATAGTCTGCCATTCTGACACATAATTCTGCATCTGCAGATTGACCCAACAATGGATCTGGTAGTACTTTAGTACAAATTTATTGAAAAAAAAATCCACATATAATGTGGACTGCATAGATCAAACTTGTGTTGTTAAAGGTCAACTGTACATAGAAAATAGCTGATGTATGATTTGATATCATTCTTATTACTTTCGTGGTTCTTTATTATCAATATTATGTTTCATTTGATATCCATCTTCCATTTCTCTGCTGATAATTTTCTTCTAATATTTCTTCCTCACTCAGCTATCCTATGAACCTCTTTTCTCTTCCAGCCTTTATTGTTGCTGTAGCCATGGAGGTGCTCTGTTCTTATCTTTCAAGAAAGAAGTTTCAGTTCAGCTACAAAGAGTGCCATTGGCTGACATCTTCTGGCTATTAGTGCCTTTAGGATATGCCTCGGCTTTATGAGCCAAGTCTCCACTCTTCCCAGGCAGCCCCGAACCAATAACTGAGCATGGCAGCAGTGCTAAAGCTTACCTATTTCTACCTAATGAAATGTTCCACTAAGGGGCAATAATGGTTCCAAGTCAGGGTTTTTCCAAGGTCTTGCGCCAGAGTAAAAGAAGTCTCTATACTCAATTTACTTCCTTCTGTCTTTCCCTCAGTGCATATTAGATCTGTGTGTAATCTTAAGATTTTCCTACTTAATGTTGTGTTCTTCCCATTTTATCATATATAGGCATTACCATCACCACCAATAAACTTCTTGTAATTCTAAGTCTATCTCAGCATCTGAATCCCATGGTACTCAACAAAGTCAGTGACATGAGTGGATTAAGAAAACAGATAGTAAAATGATATTTGGTAATTAGTACCTTATTATAAGTGGTATGTTAGGCATAGAGAGTCCCTGACACAAAGTTGTGACACAATTTTTGAAACATTCACCAATGCTGAATTGGGGGAAAGTTCCTATGGACAAAATTGTTTTCACCTATATAATGATCCTGGCTTTTGAAAAGTAGAGGATTTGGTAAAACAGTGTGCATAAATACAACAGAATTGGTTGGGTTTTACTAAATTGCATTAATGCTCTATAAGGAGCAGTCCATAAACAATTAAAAACTAAGTATAAAGACAAAAAAGGTGTTTTTCGTAGTCCACAAAATGACTGTTATCTCCTTAGGAGGAAGATAGAAAAGCTAAAAACCAAACTTTTTTTAATTGAGTAGTCAAGCTAAAATTATGATTTAATGCATGACAAAAGCAGGAATGCATACAAAAATATGGGTCCTTGTTGGGAATACTTGGGACTATGACCCATGGTACGTGGGCATCTGAGTTAGTAACCCAGGTGACTTTGACTCCTCAGATATTTCTAATCCCTTAGAACCCAAAAAGGTGGCCCACATTTTCCTATTAAGAAATATCATTCCAGCATTATTCACAATAGCCAAGACATGGAAACAACCTAAATGTCCATCAACAGATGAATGGATTAAGAAGATGTGCTATACATACACAATGGAATACTACTCAGCCATAAAAAAAGATCAAAATAATGCCATTTGCAGCAACATGGATGGAACTAGAGGCTCTCTACTAAGTGAAGTAAGTCAGAAAGAGAAAGACAAATAATATATGATATCACATATCTGGAATCTAATATATAGCACAAATGAACCTTTCTACAGAGAAGAAATTCCTGGACTTGGAGAACAGACTTGTGGTTACCAAGGGGGAGGAGGAGGGAGTGGGAGGGACTGGGAATCTGGGGTTAATAGATACAAAATATTGCATTTGGAATGGATGAGCAATGAGACCCTGCTATATAACAGAGGGAAATATATCTGGTCACTTATGATGGATCATGGTGGAGGATAATGGGAGAAAAAAATGTATACACATATATGTAACTGGATCATCTTGCTGTACAGTAGAAAATTGACAGAACACTGTAAATCTGCTATAATGAAAAAAATAAAAATCATTATAAATAAAAAATATAAATTTTATAAGTTTGAGAAAGAAAATTGACAGAAAACCAACTATAATGGAAAAAATAAAAATTATTAAAAAATTTTATAAAAAGGATTATCACTTCTCAGCAGTTCCCATTGTAGCACAGTGGTAACAAGCTTGACTAGTATTCATGGGGATGTAGGTTTGATCCCTGGACTTGCCCAGTGGGTTCAGGATCTGCATTGCTGTGAGCTGTGGTGTAGGTCACAGAAGTGGCTTGAATCCCTCATTGCTTTGGCTGTGGAATAGGGCAGCAGCTGTAGCTCTGATTCGACCCCCATCCTGGGAGCTTTCATATGCTGCAGATGCAGCCCTAAAAGGAAAAAAATAAAAGGAATTATCGTTTCTACCGTATAAGTAAACAATGCAACACTGTTCTTACTGCAAGAGAACAGGTTCTCTTTCAGAAGTTGCTCCTACCTCTCCTCTTTGCTGCCAGGTCAACAACTAAGAATAACACTCAGCATAACTCCACTGTAGCCATGGAATATTTATGGGTTTGGGTTATTAAGGCACTTGATCAATGAGGCCAGATTATAATACTAGATAAAAAAGGATTTATTGACTTTGAAGCTCTCTCTCAAGAAAAGAATTTAACACTTGACAGGGCCTCTGGCAAGAAAGGACAAACTCACTACTAAAGCAGTCTCTAGATTAGGGAAAGTGATGACTCATGCTCAGGGAAGTGGAAATAGCTGAAATGCCCTAGCAAGTGGTAAAGGAAGAATTAAGGATTTTCAGGAAAGTGGGTATGTCAGAACAGATATATTATATGAGGCCAGATGACCCAGCATAGAATTATGTCCCAGAGTACACACCACTCACTTAAACTACCAGGAATGTGCTGCTGAGGGTGTACCAGCCTCACTAAGAAATTTCATGATGGGAGTTCCTGACGTGGCTCAGTGGTTAGGGCACCCAGCTAGCATCCATGAGGGTACAGGCTCGATCCATGGCCTCGCTCAGTGGGTTAAGGATCTGGCGTTGCCGTGAGCTGTGGTGTAGGTAGCAGACACAGCTCAGATCCCGCATCGCTGTGGCTATGGTGTAAGCTGGCAGCTGTAGCTCTGATTTGATCCCTAGCCTGGGAACCTCCATATGCCCCAGGTGTGGCCCTAAAAAAACAAAAAAAATTAAAATAAAATAAAATAACTTTCACAATGGCTCTTCTCTGCAGACCAGGGCTCAGGGGAAGAGGGGCAATCACAGATCTGGACTCATTAACGTTAACTAGGATGATAACTCTCCATCTCCCATACCCAAGTTAGGGAGATGTAGTGCTGGTGCTTAACCATGAAAAGGCAAGAGGACAAAATTACCACAACGACCAGCAGAACTACAGAGAGTTGTGGAGGTTGTTAAAAGAACATGGCTTCTCTAGACGTAACAGGAATATCACTTAATATTGATAATCCAATGAAGGCAAAACAGCATGAGCAAGAGGCTGAGGGTAGTCATCTCAATAAAATTTACTGATCTTCGATCATGTTCAGAACCTAAGTCCTTTTGCAGACCTGGAACCAGTGTATTGAAGAGGTTGCCAGTTCCCTAGGCAGGAAGATCTAAAACATCATGCCAAGTCTAGAGTGTAGCCATTCTCCCAGATCTTCTTCAAAAGAACCTACAGCCATTTACTCAAGCTATTATACCCTGAAGAAAAAGAAATGACCTGATATTTCAAAAATTATTAGGTGTTGAATTTAACATTTATACCCAAATGTCTGAAATTATACCTGACTCTCTGTTAGAGCGGGAACATATGGGAACCAAAGAATAAGTGGATTTCTGGCCAAAGTTTAAATCACAGAGCACCCTCCTAGTTCTAGGGCCTACGGGCCCACCCAGTGGTTGTTTTTCCAGTCCTTGAATGAATGACTGAGATTGAAAATCTTGGCAGTTGTAGTAAGCCACACATTAGTTTGTTGGATTATCTGGGAAGAATTGTCATGAGATGGCCAAATGGATGTCTCTGATGAATAAAAACTAATAATGCTTTACACAAATATCTACAAGAGTATTACTTCCTCAGGGATCTATAAGAATGCCTGGGTGGTGGTCACTGTCATGCCTCCGTAGACCAGTCTGGTCCCTACAGAATAATTTATAGATAACCACAAGCGCAAGCAATAGTAACCCCAAATAATAGCTTCCATGTCATACATGATATCTTTGCTAGAGCAGATTATAGAACCTCGGGTATATTATATGAAGCTATTTATTTAGCAAATACGCTTTTTTCTCTCCCAATCAGAAAAGAGATCAGAAGCAATTTACAGTCACGTGGAGCAGATAAAAATATACATTTACAGCTTCATCTCAGTGCTTTGGTAACTTTCCTATCCTCTGTCATAGTATCGTCTGAAGATATCTGGGACATCTTTACATTCTGCAGAACATCATATGTATCTGTTATATTGACGACATCATGCTGATTGCACAAGGTAAAAAAAGATGTTGCACTCTTTCTGGTTAGCCTCAGTTACCACTAAGAATGGTGGACTTCTTAATGAGGATGGCCATATATGACCAATGTAGGGCCTTTCAAACAAGAAATATTATCTCTGGAACTTTCTTCTGGTTTGTACAAAACTTTAGAAGATCTCTATTACGTGATATGAAGCTCTCCCTTCCCAGTCTTATGTTCTCTTCTCTTTTGTTTCACAGGTATCAGATCTGCATTGCAGACTGAAGATTTTCCTTGACAGATCCTTCCTCTTACTTTCATATTAACAGGCACTACTCCCTCACTAGTCCTCTTGTACTTCTACTTCTCCCTCAGCATCTTCTTCTCAGAGAACTCAACTGACACAACTGCTCTTCTTCACCTTTACTCTGCTTCTAATATTACTTCTTTTCCTATCTCCACATCTGACTTTCTTCACACAAGTTGCATTTGTCAAGTTATATTTAATAAATGCCTATCATATGTCCAGGTATAACACTATGCCTGATACCTTAAGAAATACAGTAAGTGAGCTACAAACCTAAAAATTATCTTAGAGAAGGTGACAGGGAAAGGGACAGTATTTCATCTATTGATGAATTCTCTGTTTCTTGGAAAAGTGTCTGAAAAGGAGGACATTTCTGAGCTAGACAATAACTTTCATGGAATTGGGCATGGAGATAATGTCAGAAGAAGCAACAGCACAAGCACTATATAGTCCTTCACTGTCCCCAACTACCTCCTCATCAGTATGGCCCACCTCACAGATATGCAGAAGGCTCTAATCCACTGGTATCTGGTTAATAAAAATTATGGATTACTCTGCTTCTCACATTTAGGAAAATATGAGGAAATACAATCCATTTGGCCAAGTTTTAAAGAACAATTTCACAGAAAATATTGTAATTTTCTTCAAGAAACAATTTCTTCCTGAGAAACCGCAAAAGAACATATATCAGCATCTGGAAATTTTTACATTCTCTCAGACAGCTTAATTTGACACAGTCCAAAGGAAAGAAAAATGGAAGTTATCACTTAACACCTAGAGGTCAATTCACTCCAAAATTTTAGTTATAATCATACATATGCTGTAGAGTGCAGGTCTGCTAGGAGGAAAGGTGTAGTAATATATGAAATCAGTGGAGAGTTGTTGGCACAAGGGTCTAGAACTGACTACCTCATAAGCCCTAGAGGCATGTATGTTTCCTTTAAGGGAAACATTCTTTATTGCTCCCACAAATCTTGACACTTCTATTTGTTATAGAGAAGTTGCAGCACTTCCTTCCCCATCTTCCTTATTTTTGTTAATGCCACATTTATTTCTCCAGGTTTTCAGGCCTCAAACTCCGGCACCATTTATGACTGCTCTCTCTCCCTCATTTTTCTTATCTAATTAGGTGTACAGGAAATCTCTGATTGGTCAGGCTTGACTGGCCACTTCATAGTCATAGACAGTTCTCATATATCTGACTACAAAATAATAGTTGCCAATGTTAACACATGATAATATTTCATTGAGTGAATGGCTGAAAAGAGAAGCTTGCCTTGATCTACAGTAATTCACATGGCTGTGTTTGAAATAAAAGCAAGGTATCATTTGAAAAATATTTTCAAATGTTTCAAAACTATACAAGATGATATTTTCTGATGTTTCAAGAAATATCTCCTTCTGCAATGAACTTAGTTCAAAGATCTTTAGTTTTGGATACAGGGATATAGACAAGGGGAAAAAAGATATTTAAAGCTCAAATGCATTACATTCTTATTTAAAGAAACAGCAGTCACTCTAAATTATGAAAAAAAATATCGCAAAATAAGCATGGCTTTTGGCCACGTATGCTTTTATATTAAATACTTGATGTTACCTATTTAATATAAGGGCTATATTGAAATATAAATGTTCTAAACTCTGATGAATAGAAATGAATAAAAATTTATTTTTTGTTGGAGTTCCCGTCGAATCCGACTAAGAACCATGAGGTTGCAGGTTTGATCCCTGGCCTTGCTCAGTGGGTTAAGGATCCAGCGTTGCCGTGAGCTGTGGTGTAGGTTGCAGACGCGGCTCGGATCCCGCATTGCTGTGGCTGTGGCGAAGGCCGGCGGCTACAGCTCCTGTTAGACCCCTAGCCTGGGAACCTCCATATGCCGTGGGTGCGGCTCTACATAAAGGCAAAAAGACAAAAAAAAACAAAATCATTTTTTGTTGTAACTGAAGATAAAAACTTTACAAGTCTCAATACTCGTAGAAGACATCTTATTCTAGTCCATTACTTCATACTCAATTTGATTTAGTTTATTTTCAGCAAAGTTGAGATATTTTTGAAAGCTCTATATAGATCAAACCTTTTTTTTTTTTTTTTTTATCTTTTTGCCGTTTTTATCTAGAGCCGCACCCACGGCATGTGGAGGTTCCCAGGCTAGGGGTCTAACAGGAGCTGTAGCTACCGGCCTTCGCCACAGCCACAGCAACGTGGGATTCGAGCCGCGTCTGCAACCTACACCACAGCTCATGGCAACGCCGGATCCTTAACCCACTGAGCAAGGCCAGGGATAGAACCCGCAACCTCATGGTTCTTAGTCGGATTCGTTAACCACTGAGCCACGAAGAGAACTCCAAACCTTCTATATTTTGATGTAAAATTTGGTTTGGGGATGTTTCTTAGCCCCCCTCCCCCAATGGACATACTCTGCATTGGCTTCTTCCTAGGGTGGCATCTGGGATCAGGAAAAGTGTTTACATATTCTTATTACTTTGGGGAAGAAATATTTGATACTATATGCACTTACTGTATTGCCTTTAGTTTATTTGTGTCTCTCTGTACTCACTGTATTTTCTTTGAATTACCTGAGCCCACCTGCTCCTACCTTACTATGGGCCAACATATAGGGTATTTTGTCCGCCTTTTTGGTCATCTACTTTTAGGGCCAAAGACTTCTTAACTTCTTTCTTTGCACCAAGTTTAAGTGTAAGGCCTGCCTATAAGTCTATGAGCTCAGACCTTTATCTTAACTCTAGCTAATTTACTGTATCTGTACCATATTGGATACAAAATTTTGTCAAACACGGGATTACACAGTACCCAAAATATGAGCTATGAGCAGAAGAGCAAGAAACACCCTAATTTTCTATTTCCTCAAAGCTATCTGTGTGTCTTTGCTAGGTTGTTGTTGCTTTTTTTGCTGTTGTATTTCCCTCATTTTATTTTTATTTATTTATTTATTTATTTATTTATTTATTTATTTAATTTATTTATTGCTTTTTTTAGTGCCTCACCTGTAGCATACGGAAGTTCCCAGGCTAGGGGTTGAATCAGTGTTGTAGCTGCCAGTCTAAGCTACAGTCACAGCAATGCAGGATCCGAGCCACGTCTGTGACCTACACCATAGTTCATGGCAATGCCTGATCCTTAATCCACTGAGCAAGGCCAGGGTTCAAACCCTCATGCTCATGGATCCTAGTCAGGTTCATTAACCATTGAGCCACATAGGGAACGCCTGTCATTTCCCTATTTCTAAAACTTAAAATGGAATCCAGGAAATCCACAGCTATAAACCTGCCCTATTATCTCTCCCTCTGTCTTTCTCTCTCTCTCCATATCCTTCCTTCTAGCACCAGAGGAATTATACTTGTAATGTGTGAAGACATTTGTTATTCACATTGTCATCTCCCTGAATCTATGGTTTATTATGGTAAAATTCCAGCTTGGAAAGTTTCAAAAAGTCCTTCACCTTAAAGTTGAGCAATAACTTATTTGCACTCACAAGTGTTTAGCATATACATCTTTTGGGGAAAGACTGATAGAGAGAAAAACAAAAAGAAACAAGAATTCCTAAAGGGGAGAAATACATCAAAGTCTTATCTCTTTATCTATATTTTTAAATTGATACAATTTTATCTTATTATCTTGTCATTTATTCTTGGGATCTATTTCTATATTTTTGAATAAGGTTGTCTGGGTCAGATCCTAGTGCCGTCGCTTAATAAATATGTGCTTTTGGACAAATTACTTTAACCTAACCATACTTCAGGTTTCTATTTTTAAAAAGGGGATAATAATAGTATCTACCTTGTAAAGCTATCAGGAGGACTATCTGAATTATTGTGTATAACATACATTAATATATTTAGAGCAATACCTAGCATATAACAAACATCAGATACGTATCAGCCTTGCAAGTTGAAAATATGCATGCATGTGTATTCTTGTAATTCTATGATAATTAGAAACTGAGCAATCATTTCTAGTTCACATATAAAAACACTGAAAAATCTGGAGTGCTTATTTATTCATTTAAAATGGCAGTTGCAACTTTAATTGGATCAGGGTATTTTCTCTGATTAGAAAAATGGAATATAGTGTTGGCCAGAGAGAGGAGGCACAAAGTCACTGAGGCACGGATAGGAAAGGGGGCCTAGAATACAGGATTAGGAAGCGAGTTGCTTTGCAGTCATGTTTTAATAATTTTCTTGAGGACTGGCAGCATTAATTAACTAATGAAAAAAGACAGTTCAAACAGAAATGCAAGTTCAAACAGTGAAATGTCAAATTTGAGCTTATCACTATAAAAATGATGGGTCGAAGCATAATACAGATAACAAAACTTATTTTAGTTTCAAAATCTAACCTAGAGATTTTGATATCACTTTCCCGTATAACAACTACATATTTTCATAATGCTGACCAAGGATGTTGCAAAATTCAGTAGTTTATTATAAAAAATACTGTTTACAATGGTATTTATAACAGTATATCTGTATGATTGTTTATAACAGTTTTTATATCTGCATGAATGCATACCTAGCTTAGAAATTTGTTTTTTAATTAGAGAGTAAACAGGGCAAAACCAAAACATCAAATTTGGGTGTTCCTGGAATTGAAAATAATATTATATGTGAGAAAAGACACCAGCTAAAATTACTCTCAATGCTAATTTTAAAAATAAACTATGTGCAAATTAAATTCAAATTTCTTGGGTTAAACATGACTGTTAATGAAAGTATTAATTCTGGATGTCCAGACAATATACATTTTTTTAGGAAATTTTAATCAGCTCTGAGATACCAAGATGATGAAAGATTCCTTTCTTTCCATGACAGGTTGAATGACAGATCTGTTTTTTGAATTAGCAATCGACAGGAAATTGGGTATAGTTAGTAGCATCTTAAAAAACACAAATGTAGATGCAAATACCCTTGATTAATTAATGAGAATACTTTTTCAAAAACAGTGTGAACTCCAAAGGAGAAACAATAAAACCTGCATTTTGAGTGAATTAGAAACAAGGGTGAGCAAAAAATCTCCCAGAAACAGCATGGATTTTACGTGGGAATATTAAAAATGGCACATTGTATCAGAGATGAGCTTTTGCCTTTATTAAATAGTTCCAACAGGAGATTTTCTTCACTTGGCCCCTGCCAATGTCAGTTCTCTGTCAATTCCATCTGCCAACCTCAAGAAGATTTGTGCTCCACATCCTAGTCATACAGTCTGCTCCAACTAAAATTCATTAATCACAGTATTGATACTGACTTTACCAAGGTCAACAACTACTCTACCTTAAACTTATTTAAACATTTACATCTATGCTTAACTGATTCTTACCCACTTACTCATTCATGTTGTTCTCTTATAAACCACAAAGTTCAGAAATACGGAGCCGAGTAAAGAGATGGTGGGAAAAATAAAAGTAGCCACCCTTAGGTATTTTTGCTTCCTACCAACATGTCCTTGGGTTTGTAACCAAGTGTTTCCTAAGATCTGTAACATCAGATATTTTCAGAAGCCTGTTTTAAGCAGTCTTCTTTTTCTTTAACCAGTAAATAGCAAGAAAACAAAAATCCCCAAGAAAAAACAATCCTAAAACATTCTCAAACATGCATTGCTTTTTCTTAGAAAGAGTCCTCAATATCCTAATTTACAAAGGAAGTTTATTTCTTGTAAGACTTCAAGTTTACATATTGATCATATCTCATCAACAACAAGTTTTCTTTTGAGAGGAAATGCTATCAAAGTTGTAGGTTGAAATTTCATGTCATTCCCTTTGAACTCCACCAAGTAATCTCATTTCTTTTTTTTTTTTTTTTTTGTCTTTTTGCCTTTATGTAGAGCCGCACCCACGGCATATGGAGGTTCCCAGGCTAGGGGTCTAACAGGAGCTGTAGCTACCGGCCTTCGCCACAGCCACAGCAACGCGGGATCAGAGCCGCGTCTGCAACCTATACCACAGCTCACGGCAATGCCAGATCCTTAACCCACCGAGCAAGGCCAGGGATCGAACCCGCAACCTCATGGTTCTTAGTCGGATTCGTTAACCACTGAGCCACGAAGGGAACTCCATGTAATCTAATTTCTTAAATCCAACTTGAGCAATATATGCTTCACCATATGTCAGCAACCAGCCACCACAATCCAAGACCATGGTGGACATTGCAATTCCTCTAAAAGACAAAGAATATAATTTAACAAAATATTATCTGGTAACTTCAGAAATTAATTCTCCATATTCTATGAATTTAGAATATTATTTATTAAACTTAAGGAGCTTGCAACATGATCCAGTACAGATTATGCTTGTGTAAAACCAAAGGAACAGTAGGAGTTTTGAAAAGACTGAAAAGGTTCAGTTAGCCACAGGATATTCCAAATAACATCAATTAAATATGTTGTTGCCTTTAGCACCTCCTCCAGCTCCCTAGAGAGACAATACAAAGTAGACAGAAAATGTTTTAGGCCTAAGTTTGGAAATAATTTCATTCTTTACAGAGTCAAACTTAGTAATGCTAGTTTAAAGAAAGACATTTTATAAATTTCACCTTTCTAAAAAGGTCTTATTTTACTTTTTGCTTTTTAGGGACATATCTGTAGCATATGGAAGTTCCCAGGCTGGGGTCAAATCAGAGCTGCAACTGTCAGCCTACACCACAGCCTCAGCAACACGGGATCAAGCCATGTCTGCGACCTATACCACAGCTCAAGACAATGTGGAATCCTTAACCCACTGAGCAAGGCTAGGTATTGAACCCATATCCTCGTGTATAACAGTTGGATTTGCAACCCACTGAGGCACAATGGGAACCCACTAAAATGCTTTTGAGAAAATTCTAATTTTTTTTAATTCAAAATTCTAGAAATTCAGAGTGGTATATCATTTAACTTAGACTGAAGTTTATATTTCCATTACCCATATCACAGAGATAGTTCAACACTTTGAATCAGGGATTTAGATTCTAAGCCTGTGAGCTAGGAACTTAGTGGGTCACCTAAGAGGGATTGGTAAACTTTCTTGCCTCAATTATCTATACCTCAAAATCAGTAGTAGAGATTAAATGAATTTTTAGAACTCTTAAAATTCTAACCTTCCATAAATGCAAAAGAAAAACAGTTGTGGGCAAAGCATATTTTGCTTTCTTCTGGTTGCTTAGGATTTGATAATTGTAGATAATTATGGATAATTCCAAATAAATGAAGACCGTTTAAAATGCTTTATCTTTTCATTATTTTTTTAGTTTTAGTAGGAACACAACATAAGATTGCTTAAAATGCTTTATCTTATTTATTTATTTTTTTAATTTTGCTAAGAACACAACAGGAGATCTACACTTAAAACAATTTTTAAGTGTACAAAACAGTAGTGATACCTATGTGGAAAATATTGTATAGTGGATCTTTAGAAGTTATTCATAACTGAAATTTTATAAATGTTGAATAGAAACTTCCCTTTTCCCTGTTCACCCAGCCCGGCAAGTACCATTCTGCTCTTTGTTCCTTTGAGTTTGATTACTTTGGATATCCAATATATGTAGAAAAATCTAGTGCTTTTCCTACTGTGCTTGGGTTATTTCATTTACCATAATGTCCTCAAGTTCATCCACGTGGTCACCAATAGCAAAATTTTCTTTTTCCTATAATACTCAGTAATAATCCATTTTAGGTACATATTGCATTTTTTAATCCGTTCACCTGTTGATGAACATTAAGTTTATTTTCATATCTTGACTATTGTGAATAACATTGCAATGAAATTACTAGTGCATATATTTCAAAATCCTGATTTAAATTCATTAGGATAAATGTCCAGAAGTGGAATTGCTGGATCACATGGTAATTTTTTTTTTTTTTTTGTCTTTTTATGGCTGCACCAGTAGCATATGCAAGTTCTCAGGCTAGGGGTCCAATTGGAGCTACAGCTGCTGGCCTACACCACAACCACAGCAATGCAGGATCCAAGCCGCATCTGTGACCTATGCCACAGCTCACAGCAATGCAAGATCCTTAACCCACTGAGTGAAGCAGGGATTGCACCCAAGTCCTCATGGATACTAGCCGGGTTTGTTATTGCTAAGCCATGCTGGGAACTTCTCTTGTGGTAATTCTATTTTTAATTTTTTGAGGGACCTCCATAATGTTTTCCATAGCAGTTGCACCATATTTCATTCCCCAAAACAGTGTTCAAATGTTTTAATTTCTCCCCATCTTTGCAAATTCATGTCTTTTTTTTTTTGTTAAATAGGCATTCTGACAGCTATGAGGTGCAATTTCATTATATTTTTTATTGAATTTCTATGATCAATGATGTTGACTTTTTTCATATAACTGGTGGCCATTTGTATGTCTTCTATGGAAGAATATCTATTCAGGTTCTTTGTGTATGTTTAAAAATCAGGTTATTGGGGAGTTCCCACTGTGGTTCAGCAGAAGTGAATCTGACTAGTAGCCATGAAGATGCGGGTTTGATCCCTGGCCTTGCTCAGTGGGCTAAGGTGTGGGTTGCAGACACAGCTTGGATCCTGCATTGCTGTGTCTGTGGTGTAGGCCAGCAGCTGCAGCTCTGAATCGAACCCTGGGAACTTCCATACGCTGTGGATGCGGCCATAAAAAAAAAAAAAAAAATCAGGTTATTGGTGGTTTTCTCTTTTTCTTTTTGCTATTGAGTTGTAGGAGTTCTTTATGTGTTTGGACATTAGCACTTTATAAAATATATGATATGCCAATATTTTCTCCCATTCCATAGATTGCCTTTATTATTATTTGCAGGTGTACAGCATAGTGAGTCAATACTTTTACAGATAATATTCCATTAAAATGTAGTACAAAATAATGATTATATTTTCCCTGTGCTGTACAATACATCCTTGTTGCTTATGTACTTCATGTATTTTAGTTTGTATTTCTTAATCCCTAACATCTATCTGGACCATCCTTCCCTCTCCCAAGTGGTAACTGTACTTTATTTTTTATATCTGTGAGTCTGTTCCTATTTTGCTATATACAGTACTTAGTTTCATTTTTTTAGATTCCACATATAAGTGATGGCATAAAGTATGTGTCACTAAGCTTGATATTCCTTAGGTCTGTCCACATTGCTGCAAATGGCAACACTGCTTTTTTTTTTTTTTGCCTTATCTACGGCCGCAACTGTGGCATATGGAGATTCCCAGGCTAGGGGTCTAACAGGAGCTGTAGCTGCTGGCCTTCGCCACAGCCACAGCAACGCCGGATCCTTAACCCACCGAGCAAGGCCAGGGATCGAACCCACAACCTCATGGTTCCTAGTCAGATTCGTTAACCACTGAGCCACGATGGGAACTCCTTCATTCTTTTTTATAACTGAGTAATACTCCATTATTTAATATTATATGTATGCATAAATATCACATCTTCTTTATCCATTAATCTGTTAATGGGCACTTCGTCGGCTTCCATGTCTTGGCTCTTGTAAATACAGCTGCTATAAACACTAGAGTTCACATATCTTTCCAAATTAGTGTTTTCATTTTTCTTTTTCAGATATAAACCCAGGAGTAGAATTGCTGGATCATATAGTACCTCTATTTTTAGTTTTCTTAGGAACCTCCATACTGTTTTCTGGAGTGGCTGCACCAATTTAAATTCCCACCAGCAGTGCAGAAGGGTTCCTTTTTCTCCACAATCCTGAGGAGAGTTTTTGTATGCTAATTATATTAAATTGCTATAACTTCAAACTAAATTGTTATATTTCGTTTTTTAATTATGATAACCACTAAGAAAATATATTTAAATATTTACTCAAAAGTAATGAGAAGGGAATAAAAACAGTACACTCAATACCATTAATAATCATGGAGATTCATATTAAAACCACAATAGAGCATCACTTCATGCCCACTAAGATGACTATAATTAAAAATAATAATAATAGAAAATAAGTATTAGAGATGATGTAAAAAGGTTAGAATCTTCATGCTTTTCTAAGTAGGAATGTGAAATGGTGCAACTGCTAAAGAAAACTGGTGGCTTTTCACAAAATTAAATATAGAATAACCATATTATCCCACATTTTCACTCCTAGTTATATACCCAAAACAAGTGAAAACATGTATTTAAACATGTATACAAATGTTCATAGCAACACTATTCACAATAGCCACAAGTAGAAACTGTCCAAGTGATCATTAATAGATGAACGGATAAATAATTTCTGGTACGTTTGTGCAATAAAACGTTATATAAAGTGATGATGTAATGATATATGCTACAATGTGGAGAAACTAACAAAACATTATACTAAGGTAAAGAAATCAGACACAAGAGGAAACATATTGCATTATTCCATTTCATTGCATGAAATATCTAAAATAGATATACCTAGAGATACAGAAGGCGGATTGGTAGTTGCCAGGGCTAGAGGAAAGAATAATGGCAAGAAGTTGTTTTATGATTAAAAGATTTTACTTTAGAATGTTGGTAAACTTTTTAAGCTAAACGGAGGTGGTAGTTACACAACATTGTAAAGGTGCTAAATGACACTGAATTGTTCACTTTAAAATGGGTAAATATGTGAATCTGACTTTAAGTAAATTAAAAAGAAAATATTTCTGGAACATATTACATGGTTAAGAAATAAACTTATTTTTTCTGTGGTATTCAGCTACTAATAACTTTATATTTATTATGATTTATTTTCTCATCTAAATAGACCCTTATTTTTATTAATTTTTAATTCTTATAGAAGATTTAGGCACTGCAAATCTACATCTTTCTGAGGAGTACTAGAAAGGCATAGATAAAAGACCATCCTGACATATCCTATGTATGTGGATGTTATATAACAGAATAAATAATAACAGTTTAAAGAATTCCTCATACTTTGTAGGCCAAGGTAGCCTGAAAACCTCTTATAAGTTTCAGTGAAAATGAACTGATGATATCAATGAAATGATTTCAGGTCTATCAGCTTCTTACAGCTTTCTCAGATTATAACCACATATATAATCAGAATGACATGATATTTAGAAGGTGGTTTGTCTTTTAAAATATTTGATAATTTTCTGTGTACTAATTGTTTTCTGGCATCAGTCATTTTCTGTACAGAGGCAGGGGGCATTGATTAAGAGATTACAAAGCAAAATCAATTTTGGAGAATTGTCATCTGAGTCACACAGCTATTTACAGAATTCTATAAATGTGTTTCTAATAGCTATTTGTTAAATGAAAATGTTATCTGACTCAAGTTTCCTTCTTTGGGTTGTTAGTCACTATACAATATCTTTATAATTAGCTAGCTAATATACTGTCATGTAATTTCTTTTTTCTACATTTTTAACCTTTTTATGAAACAGCTTTTCTCATTATGTACAAATGTGTAAGTGTATAATTATATGCAAGATGTGACTTTAATGAGTCAGTCTGACATCTACTCTTTTCCTTTACTGCCTGACATTTTCTAAATTTGTTTCTTTTTACTTATTATTTAATTATTTCTTTCAGACTCTTTTGAAAAGAGTTCCATTAGAAATTTCATCATTATTGATAACTTGCATATCACCTTGTATGTTCAATAAAATATGTTTTACAGATTTTTCTATGATCTTTGTACACCTTTTGTTGTTGCTGTTTTCCTATTTGGATAGCCATTAAACGGACTAATTCATAGGCCTACATGTGTATTTACTGGCACAACTGAAGGGCTAACAAGCAAACTCTTCGTAAATAACTTTTTTTCCCATTACTTAATGAATTTTCTTACAATTATAGGTGTACAAAAATCGTCACAACTCAATTTGATAGCATTTCCGCCCCAAACCCTCAGTGCATCCCCCACCCCCCAGACTGTCTTATTTGGAAACCATAGGTCTTCCAAAGTGTGTGAATCGTTATCTGTTCTGCAAAGAAGTTCATTGTGTCTTTTTAGTTTCCACATGTAAGCAGTAGCATTGGATGTTGCTGTCTAATTGTCTGACTGGTTTCACTTTGCATGATAATTTCTAGGTTCATCCATGTTACTATAAATGTTGTTATTTCATTCCTTTTAATGGCTGAATAATATTTCATTGTGTGTATGTACCACATCTTCCCTATCCACCCCTCTGTGGATGGGCATTTAGGTTGTTTCCATGGCCTGGCTAATGCATAGAGTGCTGCAATGAACACTGGAGTACATGTGTCTTCTCGAGTCATGGTTTCCTCTGGATAGATGCCCAGGAGTGGGACTGCTGGATCAAATGGTAATTCTATTTTTAGTTTCCTGAGGAATCTCCATACTGTTTTCCACAGTGGTTGCATCAATTTGCATTCCCACCAAGAGTGTAATAGGGATCCTTTTCCTCCACAGCCTCTCCAGCACTTATTGTTTGTAGACTTTTTGATGATAGCCATTCTGGCCGGTATAAGGTGGTACTTCATAGTGGTTTTGATTTGCATTTCTCTAATAACGAATGATGTTGAACATCTTTTCATATGTTTTTTGGCCATCTGTATGTCTTCTTTG
The DNA here is from genome assembly GCA_004024745.2 of Catagonus wagneri. Taxonomy (NCBI): domain Eukaryota; kingdom Metazoa; phylum Chordata; class Mammalia; order Artiodactyla; family Tayassuidae; genus Catagonus; species Catagonus wagneri. The sequence continues at coordinate 4,498,266 of PVHT020000015.1, forward strand.
AAGAATTGTCTGTTTAGATCTTCTGCCCATTTTTTGATGGGGCTGTTTTTTTTCTTTTTCTTTCTTTTTTTTTGGTATTGAGCTATAGGAGGTGTTTGTAAATTTTGGAGATTAATCCCTTGTCAGGCAATTCATTTTCAAATACATTCTGCCATTCTGTGGGTTGTCTTTTCATTTGGTTGAGGGTTTCCTTTGCTGTGTGGAAACTCTGAAGTTCAATTAAGTCCCATTTGTTTATTTTTCTTTTTATTGTCATTACTCTGACAGATGGATCTGAGAAGATGTTGCTATCATTTATGTCAGAGAGTGTTTGGTCTATGTTTTCCTCAAAGAGTTTCATAGTATCTGGTTTTATATCTAGATCTTTAATCCATTTTGAGTTTATTTTTGTGCATGGTGTTAGGAAGTGTTCTAGTTTAATTTTTTCTACACGTGGCTTTCCAGTTTTCCCAGCACCACTTATTGAAGAGGCTCTCTTTTTCCGATGTATATTCTTGCCTCCTTTATCATAGATTAGTTGACTATAGATGCATTCTGGGCTTTCTATCCTGTTCCGCTGATCAATATTTCTGTCTTTGTTCCAGTACCATATGGTGTTGATTCAGCAAGCCCCCCCTGCCATACCAACTTTAGCCTCAGGGGAGGCAAACACCTGAACTAAGAGAGGCTACAACTCTACTGTCTGCAAAAAGGTCACCACACCAAAAACCTATAAAAATGAAAAGACAGAAAACTATAACTCAGATAAGGGAGAAAGAAAAAAACCCAGAAAAACAGCTCAGTGATGAGGAGATTATCAGCCTCCCAGAAAGAGACTTTAGACTGTTGATGCTGAAGATGATGCAAGACATTGGAAATAAACTGGAGGCAAAGATTGATACTTTATAGGAAACACTGAGCAAGGAAATACAAGATGTGAAAATTAAACAAGAAAAGATGCAAAATACAATCACTGAAATAAAAAATTCATTAGAAGCAGCCAACAGTAGAATACAGGAGGCATAAGAACGAATCAGCGAGGTGGAGGACAGATTAGTGGAAATCACTAATGCAGAAGACCAAAGAGATAAAAGATTGAAACGAAGTGAGGAGAGTCTTAGAGAACCCTGAGATAATGTTAAATGCACCAACATCCGTATTATAGGGGTGCCAGAGGGAGAAGACAGAGAGAAGGGGACAGAAAAAATATTCAAAGAGGTAATAGCCAAAAACTTCCCTAATATGGGAAAGGAACCACTCACTCAAATCCAGGAAGCGCAACAAGTACCGTATAAACTAAGTCCAAGAAGGAACACCCGAGACATATATTAATCAAAATGACCAAAATTAAAGACAAAGAGAAAATATTGAAAGCAGCTAGGGAAAAGAAACAAATGACATACAAGGGAATCCCAATAAGGTTATAAGCAGATTTTTCAGCTGAAACTCTGCAGGCCAGAAGGGAGTGGCATGATATACTAAATGAGATGAAAGGAAAAAACTTCCAACCAAGATTACTTTATCCAGCAAGGCTCTCATTCAGATTTGAAGGAGAGATCAAAACCTTTACAGATAAGCAAAAGCTAAGAGATTTTTGCAACACTAAACCAACTTTACAACAAATGCTAAAGGAACTTCTCTAGTCAGAAAAGAAAAGGCCACAACCAGAAACAAAAATACCACAAATGGCAAGGCTCACCAGTAAAGTCTTATATACAGTAAAGATACTAAATCATCCACGCACAATTATGCTACCAAAATCAAAAATTGTGAGAAGAGAGCACAAATACAGGACACTGGAGACACACTTGCAATCAAGAGACCAACAACTTAAAACAATCTCATTTATATATAGACTCCTATATCAAAACTTCAGGGTAACTGCAAATCAAAAATCTACAATTGATACACAAACAAATAAGAAAAATCAATTCAAATACAACACTAAAGATAGTCATCTTGTGAAAGGAGACAACAAGAGAATAAGGGAAGAAAAAAGAGCAACAAGGACCCAAAACAGTTAATAAAATGGCAATAAGAATATACATATCAATAATTACCTTAAATGTTAATGGACTGAATGCCCCAACCAAAAGACATAAACTAGCTGAATGGATACAAAAACAAGACCCATATATATGCTGTCTTCAAGAGACTCACTTCACTTCTAGGGACAGGTAAGTAGTTTCTTCAGTTGATTTCCTGCCTCCTACCACACTGAGAGTCTCTTTTCACTCTTTCTGCTAAATACTGTCTTGTTTTCTTTTCTAAATGTTTGTGTGCCCTGGGGCACAGTTTTAGGACTTCTTGACCTACACTCATTTCCTAGGTGATCTAATCTAGTCCTATGGCTTAAAAAATAATGCATGTATTCATAAATCCCAAAATTCATAAAATCCACATTGTAAAAATCAACAAAACCTTATATGTCTGTCATTTCAAATTTAATATATCTAGAACCAAACCTTGGATTTACTTCCACATTTACTCTGCCTTTAGTGTTCCAAACTTCGGTAAGTGATATAAGTATTTACTCAAATCCTCAAGGGCAAAACTCTTGGAAAAATCCTCAGTGTCTTCCTTTCTCTCTTTATCTAAATCCAAGCCTATGCGCTTTATCTTCAAAATAAATCCCAAGTCTATTGACTTATCTCCCCCACTGCTACCATTCTAGCCTGAGATACCATCATCTTTTACCCAGAAAACTCAAGAACTTCCTAACAGTTCTCCTCTTTTACTCTTGACCCCTAAATACAATTTTGACATAAGAATTAGAGCAATCCTGGTAACATACAAGGTTTTCAGTTCCTGTGACATATGAGGTTCTATCACAATAAGCTCTTGAAATATTATTCCCTTTACTTGAAATAGTATTAACCTTGTTCCCTTGATAACTGCTATACATCCCTTGGCTCTCAGCTCTACTTCCATAAAAAATATCTTGTATTTTAAGAAATGACAAGAAATATCTGTGTAAGAGCTCATATATATAGTATATACATGTATATAGAAATAGAAATTATGAAATGTAAAGTTTGAACCAACCTCTGTCCTCAGTAGGTGACCTATTTGTTTTATATTTTTAACTGTTAAATATCTCATAATACAGAAGTAAAGTATATTTTGGTATCTGAATATAAACTACAAGGATTTAAGATGAACAATTTGCTATATTTGTTCTAAATTTATGATGTTGAAGAAACAGAACTAGAGATAAATAGTATGTCATCAACTGAAGAGTACAATCAATTAAATCAATTCTCCCACTCTCGTCTCCAAAGGGAATTCTATCTGAAAGTGAAATGTCTCATTTTTGTCTCTGCCCACAATTGAGCCTCTTTCATGTTTTAAAAGTTCAAATACAAAAGTATAATTTTCTTTAATTATAATTGATTATATATATATGTGTGTGTATATATATATATATATATATATATATATCAATATATGGACTCCTGGAGCATCTAAGAAACTATTGCCATTTAAAATACACAAACTACACATTATATGTTGTCCTTAAACTTTATAAGACCATGAAATTAATAAGATTTAATCTATGTGAAAATTTGGGGTGAGTGCTGGACTGTTTCTTTGTTACGTTTGTTTTGAACTTTGGGTTGAGTTAATTATAGTATTCATTTCATGGCTCACAATCATTATTGTATTTATTACTCTTTATTTACTATTAACATTTTTCCTCCAACCTGTTCTATAATCCCTCTTCCCTCCCCACTTAGGCACCTACTTTCATATATTTAATATATATTTTCCAATCTACTTTACATACACACACTTAATATTATAAAATACCTTTAAAATATAATATTGGGGGAATAAGTATTTTTATAAATGTGATGTTCTAATATTTTTATTTTATGTATTCCTATTTTGTTAGTCATGAATGTTGCAGTTATTTTCTCCCACTCAGCCATCTCTCTTAATCCTCTTTATAACATCATTTTCAGAGTAGAGATCTTGAATTTTATGTATTTAAATTCATCAATTTTTATCTTTATGATTTAGGGTTTTGTTAATAACTTTACCAACCTCTTCTTCTAGAACAGAAGCTTTTTAGATCAATATTACTTATTCATTTATATGCTGAAGAAACTGGCTTTGACTTTTTCTTTTTCACAGTAGGATCACAAAACTCTTGACAGGGACTTCTATGCCTTCTCGATCCACACACACCATAGGGACATCCTTAGCATCTTGCAGACTCCATACTCTTTCAAAGGTCTACTGGGCAATTTCTCAAACTAGTGTCCTCCCTCATAAACATCCCATAGTTCACACAAAAGACATCAGCTTCTTGAGGGGGACATTTACAGTTTTCACTGGCACTAGTCCCTTTAAGTTACTCCATCCTGCCATGTTAAAATCATTTCCCTTTATGTGGTGGTATGTATTCTTACAGAATCTTACCCCTGCTTATGCTCTTCTTTCCTTTATAAGACTCACTCACTAATTGCTTTCCCTATAACTCACACTCTTACCCACTAAGATAGGGATATTATTTGTACATGTACACAGAGCTGACCACATATGTAATATGAATCTCAGATAGTGTTCATTTCCTTTAATTTACCAAGTAGACAAAGGAAATAGACATCTAATTCCAAGATCTTTCAACCTGAATATACATGATTTAATATATCACAGTTCTCACAAATTTCTTTCATTCACATTGCAGCAAATTAAGGGCAGTAGTTCTTGCAGTAATATATAACCAGTTACCTAGAAGAACTCCAATATGGTACAAAATTACCAACAAAATGGGGACTTAAGCTTAAAGGGTTCACTCAGATTGACTTTGCCAGGAAAGAAAATTTGAATAATCACCTTTAAAGGGACTTTATTTCTATCGGATGATTTCATCTAAACATTTTCATTTCATTAATTTTTTTTTTTGTCTTTTTGCCTTTATGTAGAGCCGCACCCACGGCATATGGAGGTTCCCAGGCTAGGGGTCTAACAGGAGCTGTAGCTGCCGGCCTTCGCCACAGACACAGCAACGCAGGATCCGAGCCACGTCTGCAGCCTACACCACAGCTCACGGCAACGCCGGATCCTTAACCCACTGAGCAAGGCCGGGGATCGAACCTGCAACCTCATGGTTCTTAGTCGGATTCCTTAACCACTGAGCCACGAAGGGAACTCCCTCTTCATTTCATTAATTTTTTAATTAAAATTTTATTACTACCTTAAACCAATTTCTCTCGATAAAAGATATTTGTTTCTTTCAAAAGGTACAATCTAATGGAAGATATTATTACTTTAAAATTACAGTGGGTGGAGTTCCCAGTGTTGCACTGTTGGTTAAGAATCTGATTGCAGTGGCTTGGGCCACTGTGGAGGTGTGAGTTTGATCTCTGGCCCTTCACAGTGAGTGAAGGATATGGCATTGCTACAACTGTGGCTATGGTGGGATTCTATCTCTGGTTCTAGAACTTCTGTGTACTATGATCCAGCCATAAAAAAAATTGCAACGGCCATCCAACTCTTCTCATAACTGCTAAAAAATAAATCATTTCTTTGAATGTAGTCCTAAGCCAACTACTAAATCTTTTCCCACTCTGGAATCTGCTGCCTTTTTAAAGAGGCCTTATAAAATAAATAACATAACTGCAAATTATGGACTTACTTCACCCACAATGGTGACAAACTTGAACACACACACACACACACACACACACACACAAACACTCACGTATTCAACTTTAAATAATTTTTTCATAATTCTGGATATATTTTTGTATAAAAATTTACTTCTAAATTCAAAAGCATAGCATTCTCCTAAACTTATTTCTTTCATTCAAGGACTTGAGTATCCCAAAGGACTCTCCATCTTATTACAGAAATTTATGTGTTATAGAGCAGTCCGAAATACCTCATATCAACCAACTCTTGAACTAAAAATAAACAGATTCTCTTAAAATGTTATTTGCTTAACCAAATTATAGTTCTAATACATTGATTTCAATCAAATTACATTAAATGCCTATGTTTTAGATGTAACAAATTCACCATAAATATATCTGTCTGAAGTTTCCATTGTCTCAGTGGGTTAAGAACCAAAAGCAGTCTGGGAGTTCCCGTCGTGGCTCAGTGGTTAACGAATCCGACTAGGAACCATGAGGTTGCAGGTTTAATCCCCGGCCTTGCTCAGTGGGTTTAGAATAAGGCATTGGCACATGCTGCATCATAGGTCTCAGATGCAGCTCAGATCCACTGCTGCTTGAGTGGATAGGCCTCAGCTGAAGCTCCAATTCAAGTGCTATCCTGGGAACTTCTATATGCCATAGGTGCTGCCATAAAAAGAAATAAAAAATGAATTTAACTGTCTTTAAATATACACCTGCCACATAACAAGGCCTCTACCATGAAAAAATAATAAAGAAATTCAAGAGGAGCTTCCATTAGTCAAAGTCTGTTTCTGATCTGTATTGCATATTCTTGGCCATGATGAACAAATTTGGTCACTGATTATATGCAATGATCATATGAAATATCAGGTACCATATAATGAACTTGCTCATACATTACTGACATAGCAAGTTCAAAATGAGTTTTTCTGTTCTTCCACATATATCTGATCCTCAATATGTACTGTAGCCTTACAATATAAAGTTCTTCACCTCTTAGGCACTTTTAGGTCTATTTTGCATATTCCCATAAAATGTAGTATCTGTAATCACTGATGACTCCTTGCTCCCTAAAGGAACACCAGATGGTTAACTGAGTTTTCTGTACCTTCCTCAATCAACAGCAACATGGATAAGACTTCTGTATAACCCGATCTTTAAAACAATTTCAAAGGCTTCTATGTAAATTCCAAAAGAGAATACACATAAGCATTTATGTTCACACACAAATAAAGCCCTTGAAAGTGTTCATTATATTTTAAGTTGCACTTGTTCTTTGACACTTCAACAATAGAGCCCATTACTCCATTTTGTGCTATGCTGTCTTTTACAGAAAGCCCACTCAATAAATGAGGTTCATCTTTGAATGAACCATAAGCAATTTATTATTCCTTGCTATATACCTGTTTTTAGCTTATCATGAAATTCCTACAACCCCATAAATGTATTATTAAATAGAAATTTACAATGTATAAAATTTCCAATGCTTCTCTAAAGTTAAAAAAATATGTATACTTGATGCCCTCTCTTAACATTAAAAAAACCTGATCATTACATTAAATATACTAGCACCATTCAGAAGTCTTAAGAGTGTCTAGGGTAATTTATAAATGAGTTCATAGAACTTTACAATAAATAACTCCTTAATAGGGTTTTTTAACCAGATAATATATAAACCACTGATTTATAAAATTTCACCTCTGATATTATCAGGTCCATGTATGTTCAGTTCTGAGTAATACCAAACTCAAATAATTTGACTAAACAAAGAAGGATTTATTTTTATGACATGAAAAGAAGCTCAGTGGTAGAAGGTTCAGGGTTGTTAATGAGACTCACCATTGCCAATGGGAGCTGGATTTTTTCCAGCTTTCAACACTGCCAGTCTTAGAGTATAGAGACTTTCATGTTCAAGGGTGTCCAGTAGCAATATGATAACTGCTAGCTTCAAAACCACAGTTAGACATGCAGGAGGCCAAAGGTGAAATGATGAAGAGATTATTCCTAGAGACACATTTCTTTTTATTCAGAATGGATCCACTTCCCAGGGATTTACACCTATTTCTCATTGGCTAGAATTGTGTCACAGACACTGTAGCTTTAAGGGTGGCTGGGAAATTAGATATTTCCTAATTTTCCTAATTGAGCACATTGACACCATGAGTAAATTTTAAGCTCTGATAGTAAAGAAGTAAAAACTGGGCCTTGGGAGACCACCAGCAATATGATTACTTTGAAATGACAACCAAATAATATAATAAAATTAGGGAGGTTTATGTTGCAAATTTATGAGGTTTCTTCCTCATATAAGTATTAGCCAGCCACGTACCAAGACCTCTAGCATGCCACAGATATTTAAATACTACAGATACTCCAGTAGTAGCTTAAAACTACTTCAGATCCTTGTTCCACATTCCCTGACATGTAGAAGATAACATGTTGATAAATACGTTACTCTCAGGAATTTCTTTTGAAAAGCATTTCAGTTCTGTACTTATCATAGATACCATAGGAAAGGCAAAAACTTCATAAAGACTCTATATCAGAGATTTTCAATCTTTGAAATGTTTCATATCCTTGAGTATACTGGACATAATCATTGATCATATATTAATTATTGCACACCAGTGTCAGTTACACCAGAACATTAACTGGCAGTCTTGTACTTCTGTGAGTCAGTACTTACAAGAATCTACTGCTTTCAACTTATGGAAGCCACAATACAATAGTGATATTGGAATTCCCATTGTTGTGGAGTGGAAATGAATCTGACTAGTAACCATGAGGTTGTGGTTTCCATCCCTGGTCTTGTTCAGTGGGTTAAGGATCCAGCATTGCCGTGAGCTCTGGTGTAGGTCACAGATGTGGCTTGGGTCCTGTATTGCTGTGGCTATGGTGTAGGCCAGCAGCTGTAGCTACGATTCGATCCCTAGCCTGGAAGCCTCCATATGTTGCGAATGTGGCCCTAAAAAGCAAAAAAGCAAAAAAAAAAAAGTGATCTTCCTATAACATATGGACAAAAGAAATTGTCATAAAAATATCTGGGCCTTTTACATACTATTTATATGACAAAGCCTTCAATACTTTTCACAGTTTCAAGGCATTTCAAATCCATGTGACGTCAGTTTTAATGGTGAAAGCGCCTTTCTCCCTGATAGAAAATGAATTGCTACTGAGTCCCTCCAGATTTACCAAATACAAGAGAAAACATCTCTATGTCATGTTGATTCTATATTTTTTCTGAAAAGGTTTTTGTATTTCCAAAATAAAATATACGCATAATATGATTCTATTTAAGCCAAAACACAGAGGTCTTGAGGGATGTATCATTATACTTTTCAATTATACCTATCTTTTGAAGTTTCATAGTATAATCAAAATATTATTACTCAAAATCAGATGTAATCTTGGGCAATGTTATAGACATCTGTCCTATCATGCATTTTAATTGAGTTTTGTTAAGAAAATGTTCAATAAATTCAACCCTTACAAATGAAGAACATACCATACTCTTGAATTGAACTACAAGGACTTCCTCTTATGGTTAGGATGCAAACAGGACAACAACAAAAAATCTTTGCTCCTGCAAGTAAGACACAAAAAAAACAGAGAAACTCAAAGTTACACTATAATGCTAATTAAGAGTAATTAATGTGGGAGTTCCCATTGTGGTGCAGCAGAAACGAATCTGACTAGGAACCATGAGGTTGTAGGTTCGATCCTTGGCATTGCTCAGTGGGTTAACGATCCAGCATTGCTGTGAGCTCTGGGGTAAATTGCAGATGCATCTCAGATCTGGCATTGCTGTGGCTCTGGCTTAGGCCAGCAGCGACAGCTCCGATTATACCGCTAGCCTGGGAACCTCCTCATGCCGCAGGTGCTGCTCTAAAAATAAAATTAAAAAAAAATAGAGTAATGAATGTGAGAAAAGTCTTGGTGAAGTGAATACCAGGTGGGAACAAGGCCTTGATATATAAACAAAGAGTGATGGTAGCCTCTATACCTGGGATATCCAGTTTGCTAAGTATGGTCAGATCTTCCATGTATGGAAAGACTATGAAGGAACTAAAGAAATCAAACAGGCTTGGATAATTATGACAAAATCCTGAAGCAGAGCCTTTAATAATTATGGATATTCTATTCTGCATCATATAGGTCAGTTTAATTGAGATACTTTGAGGATGAGAGAAAGTATACACTGTAAGTTGGAGCTCCATTTATTGTTGTTGAGAATCTATAAATATTTGGCTGACATTAATTAGTTAAGATTTTGTTTAAAAATAGTAGAGCCCAAGATGGAGCAGCAGAACAATTTAATAAAACTTTTACTTCTTGAAAGGGGAAATTGCATAAAGGTGCATATAAAAATAACTTTATGGCAGATTTTTTTCAATTGATAGAGAATTAACTGACATAAAATGAAAAGTACACATCTTAAATGTACATTGAGATGAATTTTTTTTTTTAATTTTATTTTTGCATTATAGCTGGTTTACAGATTTCTGTCAGATTTTCCAACTGCACCATGTGGTGACCCGATTACATGTACATATATGGATTTGTCACATGTAATTAGATATAGTTCCCCGTGCATTACAGTTGGAGCTCCTTGCTATTCCATCATTAAAGCAGTAGGTATCCCCACTCCCTCTCACCCCTCCCCCACCCCTCCCCCGCCCCCTTGGCAACCACAAGTCTGTTCCCCAAGTTCGTGATTTTCTTTTCTGTTGAGATGTTCATTTGTGTAGCATTTTATTCTCCAGTTATAAGAGATTTCATATGACATCTGTCTTTCTCCTTCTGACTTGCTTCACTCAGTATGAGGGTCTCTAATTCCATCCATGTTGCTGCAAATGACATTATTTTATCCTTTTTTATGGCTGAATAGTATTCCATCGTGTATATATACCACATCTTCCTAATCCAGTCATCTGTCGATGGACATTTGG
>PVHT020000015.1:4509838-4528039 GCA_004024745.2 Catagonus wagneri
TTTTTTGATGTATTTGTGGGAGAGGGTGAGCGCGACCTCTTACTCCTCTGCCATCTTGCCGCCTCCCGAGATGAATTTTGAAATATAAAATGTATGAACTAAATTGTGCTGCCCCCTCCTAAAATTTGCATGTTGAGGTCTTAAACCCCAGTGTTACTATATGTACAGATAGCATCTTTAAAGAGGTACTAAAGACAAATTAGGTCATTAGGGTGGATCCCTAATCCAATAGGAATGGTGTCCTTATAGAAAGAGATGACATGGATGTGCATGCATGGAGAAAAGGCCATGTAAGGACACAGCCAGAAGGTGGCCATAGAAAGGGTAAGGTGAAGCCAGAAACTGAAGACATCTTGATCTTGAATGTGAAAACTCCCAAACTGTGAAAAAATAAAGTTCTGTCAAGTCAGCTAGCCTGTAGTATTTTCTTATGACATCCCTAACAGACTAACAGATAGATACTAAACTATACCAACTACTGTATCTTCCAGTGAGGTTCAATGAGTAGTAAACTCTCCAAATATTTGTTTGAAAATATTTTTATTTAGTTTTCACTTTTTAAGAGAAGCTGTATGTAGAATTCCAGTTTAGTAATTATTTTACCTTTTCCTTTTGAAGATATCATTCCATGTCTTTCAGGCCTTTATTGTTATTTACAAAAATCAACTGTCAGTCAGAATATTGTTCAATGGGAAATGATTTCTGTAGTATCTATGACTGATCATTTGGTTTTCTATTTACTTTAAAATACAGATTTAAGAGCATCTATCTTGTGTAGATTAATTTAAATTTTTATGATGTACTTTTTATTAGATTATAGTTGGTTTGCAGTGTTGGGTCAATTTCTGCTGTATATCATAGTGACCCCGTCATGTGTGTGCATGTATATATATATTCTTTTTCTCTTACTATCTTTGATCACGGTCTAACCGAAAGGATTGGATTTACATTCTAAATAGTTTACATCTACCAACTCCAAATTACATCCCCACCCATCTCACCTCCCACCCCCACCTCAGCAAGCACAAGTCTATTCTCTATGTCTGTGATTCTATTTTTCAGGTTGGTTCATTTGTGCCATACTTTACATTCCACATATAAGTGATACCATACAGTACTTTTCTTTCTCTTTCTGACATATTTCATTTAATATGAGACTCTCTAGTTTCATCCATGTCGCTGCCAAAGGCATTATTTGTTTTTTTTTATGGCTGAATAGTATTCCGTTGCATATGTTTATCACATCTTTTTAATCCATTCAACTGTCAATGGACATTTATGTTATTTCCATGTCTTGGGCTATTGTAAATTGTGCTGCAATGAACATATGGGTGCATGTATCTTTTTGAATGAATATTTTGTCCAGATATATGCCTATGAGTGTGATTGCTGGATCATAACAGTATGGTACTGGCACAAAAACAGATATATAAATCAATGAAACAGGATAGAAACTTCAGAAATAAACTCAGTCACCTCTTGTCAAGTAATCTATGACAAAGGAGGCAAGAACATACAGTGGAGGAAAGAGAATCTCTTCATAAAGTGGTGCTGGGAAAACTGGACAGCAACATGCAAAAAATTTAAAAAAAGGAAATTTGGAGTTCCCGTCGTGGCTCAGTGGTTAGCGAATCCGACTAGGAACCATGAGGTTGCGGGTTTGATCCCTGGCCTTGCTCAGTGGGTTAACGATCCGGCGTTGCCGTGAGCTGTGGTGTAGGTCACAGACGCGGCTCCAATCCTGTGTTGCTGTGGCTGCGGCGTAGGCCAGTGGCTACAGCTCCGATTAGACCCCTAGCCTGGGAACCTCCACATGCCGCAGGTATGGCCCTAAAATGACAAAAGGTAAAAAAAAAAAAAAAAAAAAGGAAATTAGAACTCTCTCCTACACGATACACACAAATCAACTCAAACTGGATTAAAGACCTAATGTAAGGCCAGGTGTTATAAAACTCCTAGAGGAAAACACAGACAGAACACTCTGACATAAACTACAGCAACATCGTGTTTGATCCACCTCCTAGCATAATGACAATAAAAACAAAAGCAAATCAACAGGATCTAATTAAACTCAGAAGCTTTTGCACAGCAAAAAAAAGAAACATTAAAAAATGAAAGACAATGATGGGAGAAAATTTTTGCAAACAAAGTCTTTTGGCCTAATCTCCAAAAAATATATAAACAACTCAAACAACTCAACAACAACAGCAAAACAAACAACACAATAGAAAAAAAGATGGGCGGAAGACCTAAACAGACATTTCTCCAAAGAAGAAAACAACAACAAAAAACAACCCAAGTGAAAAATGAGCAGAAGATGTAAATAGACAATTTTCCAAAACAGACAAATGGATGGCTAGTAGGCACATGAAAAAATGCTCAGCATCACTAATTATTAGAGAAATGCAAATCAAAACTGCAATGAGGTATCCCCTCACACCAAACAGAATAGCTATCACTAACAAGTCTGCAATAATAAATGCCAGAGAGAGTCTGGAGAAAAGGGACTCCTCCTTCACTGTTGGTGGGAATGTGAACTGGTATAACCTCTATGGAAAACAGTATGGAGGTTCCTCAGAATACTAAATATAAAACTACCATATGATCTAGATTAATATATATTTACCCTGCTTCCCATTCAATGTACATTTCAGTTTATTCTTTTGTTTCATCATTGGCTACTTAAAATTTTTAATTATATTTTGTTATGGAATTTTTATGGTTTTATAGTGGTGAGGAGTCCCCATTAGCTGAGAATATCCTAGTAACCAGAAGCCAATTATTAATTTCTCCAGTTTTATGTTACATATTGACTTAAAATTAACAATTAATATTCAATAAACCAGTAGTTCTATGGTTTGTACTTCAAAATAAATTTTTACATGACTTCTTATGAAAAGATAATCATAACAGTGTATTTGAAAGTGCTTTGAAAAGTACAGCGTGCTCTACAAACAATATAGTCATTTTTATGGACATTGTTTTAGAGCTAGTCATTAGAATCTCTAGAAAAAATGCATGTTTGTCTTTCTTGACTATTACTTTAAATAAATGCTAAATTAATAAAATATTTTAATGGTTTGCAAAGGTGAATAACCATTTAGAACTATTCAAAATAATTGGGTTTATTAAGCTAAGAAGAATTAATACATTTTTGTCTATCTAGAAAAATAGCTGCAGTGGTTTTTACATACTTTCTAACTTAAGCAAATATTTTATTTGTGTTACAGATACCTTTTTAATCCTTGCTAACAATACATGTAGCTAACTACATGTGGTTATTTAAATTTGAGTTAAAATTAAATTAAAATGAATTTTGTAAATGATACTAGATATACTTCAAGTCCTTAAAGAAGACAGGTGGCTAGTCACTACTATTACTGGATAGTGGAAATATAGAACATTTCCAACACTGTAGAAGTTTCTATTGGACTGTACTGTTCTGAAAGATGCATATTTTTGGGAGTTCTTTTGTGGCACAGTGGATTAAGTATTCAGCATTTTCACTGCAGCAGCTCGGCTTGCTGCTGTGGTGCAAGTTCAATACCTGGACCAGGAAATTACATATGCCATGGGCGTGGCCAAAACAAAGATATGTAGTCTAATTATTCTCACACAAGTTAAAAATAAGTTAATTTACCCACATCCATTTATTTCAAGGAGCAATTACTGGGTTTGAAATTCTTTAAACTAGGGCTTATCACTTTAACCACGTTAAAATTGCCAGGTGTTCCAGTTCTAAGGCTATTTAACAACCCCCAAAATACAGAGACTTAAAATAATATCAGTATTTATACAATTACGGCATGTGCACACTTGACTGAGATTAGCTTGTGTCTGCTCTACACCTTATAAGTTGGAATGATTTAGAGCCTGGGAATGGGGGCTGGAATCACCTGAAAGCTTGCTCACTCATATGTCTATTGGTTGTATTGTGCTGCTGGTTGAGACATATGCCTAAAGAGGTCCATTCTATGTGGCATGGTCCTCCTTACCACAAGGATGATCATTTCAATATAAAAAAAAGCTAGTCAGAGTCCATAGTGCATTTTATAATAGCCACTGAGAGCAGGCAGTATGGCTTCTAGCACTTTCTATTTGTTGAGGCAGTCACAAATGCCTCTCCAGGTTAAAGGGAGAAGAAATTGATTTAAATTCCTAATGGAGAGTGGAAAGATTCTAGAAATGCATGAGGGATCAGATCTCTAATCTGAATGCTATGGCAATTTTTGGAAAATAAAATCTGCCACCATCATTTTTCCCATGTTAAGTCCAATTCTCACACACAGATATATTTCCTTTCTATTCAAAAATGATAGTACATTAATTAATTTTAAATACCTCTGAGGAGTAGAACTAGGAATTGAGATGGGAATGATAGTACATTAATTTTAAATACCTCTGAGGAGTAGAACTAGGAATTGAGATGGGAAGGAAGGAGACACTTTTCACGTCATCCATTTTTGTGCTTTTGGAATTTTTAATATAATCTTGAAACATATTTTAAAGAAAATCATTCAAATTACAATATTGACATCTCTAAGTCCAAGTATTCCTGGTAATAAATGCATACAGGAACTGTCAAAGAGTCTACTTATTTTATAAATGGATTGAATCAAGTCCACATCTCTAATTTTATAAAATAAAAAACAGTTTCCCATTAATAATAACCACTTGGTTGAATTATCAGATATTCTCTTCATTTCAGGATCATTGCTGAAGCCTGCTCAGTTGTCTACTACAGAAAACTGCTGTTCTCACAGATATATTGCCTGCATTGTTGCTCTCAGGCCACAGTGTCTTTTACTATGTACAAAATATTTGCATAACTGCAGTAGAGAATTACAGAGAATAACATTAAAACTTCTACTTGATTTGTTGATCTTGTAAAAATATGCAGTATCGTCAATTGGGCTACAGTATGGATGCAATTAAGGAAGTTTTTCCTGTTCTGCAGAATTCACTGGAATCTTCTGGATCCTCCTTGACTTCAGGTCACTGTCAAACTGTGTGTTTTTTTTTTTTTTTCCTCTGACACTATCTTCATTCTCAAGACAAGTGTTGTAAGTTTCTCTGGTTTTAATCAGTATAGTAATATAACAAATACTGTATACCCAGTAATCTTCTGGAAAGTCAGTGTAAAGTATTTCATTCCGTCTTTCCTCTTTTTGTTAAAAGACCTAAAAAATTAAAAAAGAAATAAAGCGTACTTGGGAGTAGCAAGACAGAAAGGAGAAGACATGGATAGAAAATATCAGAAATGAAAAAGGCATTATAAATGTGATTAATGAGATGTTTGGAGTTAGTAATAGAAGGAAATACTTTGAATTCACTGTAGGAAGAGTAATTCCACTTACTCTTTACTCTAATAACATCTTTCATTATGTTAAGTTTTTTCCCCATATAACTAGTGCCTTTACTCATCTTGGGTTATACATTCTTATGACTTATGGTTGGGGACCTCACCTGGTGAGAGCTCCCACCTTTGTGCTGGAAGGAACTCTGCAGAGTGCCTCTGTGAGAAACACATGCCAGCAGCATGTATCACTCATCAGTGTAAGCAATTTCAAAAGAAAGTGTTTGACAGTACCACAGCGAGATGTTGGAAGAGAACTTAATGCGATTCTATGCCAAGCTGAGTTAATTCAACTTTGAGAAAGTACATAATTAGGTAATAATGACCAACAATTGGGTGGTTATTGTCAGTGTACATCTTTAAAAATTGAGGGAAGCTGAAGTTTTAAAAATATCAGCTTACAGATATTTAGAATGAAATATTCAACAGGGAAAATTTCTATTTTTTCCATTCCATAGCCATTATTTTGTGATATCCAAGCAATTCAGATACAGACAACATAATTTCTGAAGTGCCTTTGAAATACAGTTTTTAATTACATAATGCCACAAAACAAGAATAGTTTCCCTTCACTTCTCCAACTACCTGAAAAAAAAAACACTATTTGTAGAAGCAGATAGATACATATCAAGTCACGCTGAATTTAATGAATTTAAAACTACTGCAGTGAGTTTTTCAGTGGTTTAGTGAAATAAAACAATATAATTAGAGCATACTTTACTTGTTTAAATATTCAACATGCTAAAATATCTTTTCTAATATTTTCTAGAAGGAATTTTATCAGAGTGAGTATTAATTTTTATATATGATTTACTTTTCAAGTTCCAAAGATTTTATTAAATGGCCATATAGGACAAAAACATCAAGGGGTTTTTAAAAGGCTTAGCAGGTACGTACATTTAATCCTTTATGTAGCAATATTTTTCAAATTCTAAATATGAAATTAAGTAAATGAACAACAGCATTGTAAAATTCACTGTATTAGAAGCTTAGATATTGGATTATAATAAAATAGATTATGGACTGTGAAAACATGAAATAAGTACTATCTTGGACCAGTGACTTACAAAATAGTACAATACAAAATGGGATTCAGAATAAATATATGAAGGTTAATAAAAATAAAGGAAAACTTATAAGATGAGGACAGATATAAAATTAGTATGCAAAAATTCATACCATAATGTTCTACCAAATAATTAAGATGAGTCACAAATTCAGTGCTGAGCTCCCTAATTATCAATATTAATCTTTTTATCCATTATTTCTCTTTCTGGAACTAGTGAAGTTTACATTTAAGTGGTATAGGTACTCACCTGTTTTTATATATACAGACTGTTTTTTTTTTGGACTGCAATAATGTTTTAAGTAGAATAACTGATTCTGTATAAGTAAAGCATTAAAGGTCTAAAGATTAAGAATGTTTGACATAGTAAATACAGTAATAGTAACAAAGAACAGTGCTGTTAGTAGATACAGCTATAGATGCAGATGGAACTCTTAACATTGAAACCTGTGAGAGACCAAATAGATGATATTGTCTATTCAACCATGTAATCTCTATGGATTCCACTTGTACTTGGAGCATTGTGCACATACATATGATATTCTGTTTATTTCTTAAAAGGGCTTTCACCCTACCCTGTAATCACCCATTATGTACTGAATTTAGAATCAGTGTGTCTCTTTCTTGCTTCCAAAATATCCCCATGCCAAAAAACTCCTGCCGAAAGAAATCACCATTGCTAAATGTGCTGGCACAGGTAGCTGTTTGTACAAGATGCCCTTTATCTAGGTGAGCAGAACAGAGAGTAAGCATCTGCTTTAAAGGGCTAGCAAACCTTGGATTTATTTATAAAAATAGATAATATAGGTTAATCAAATACCTGTCCAGGAAATTGCAGAATTGGAAAACAGAATGTTGACAGTTCTCCCGGGGAAGTTAAAGTACATACAAAGGCTTTGGGATAGAAGCAGGAGATCAGAACTAGAGTCATAAATCACAATAAATGGAGTAAATAGTGTTCATAAATAAGCAGAGAACAGTATTGGCACAGAAAAAAAACTGAAAAAGATATACAAATGGGATCAGAGATGACTACCGATAGAGATAAAGAAACTGCCTGCTGACCTTGGTTTCTTATTGCTTTCCAGTTACTTAATATCCTGCAGTATATCTGTTCTTTTTTTCCAGATTCCTAAGGGTCTGACTGTATCCTTACAATAATTCCTTTTTTTAAAATTGAGTTTACTTGAATGAATCTATTCTCCTAGCTATCAAAAGAACTAATAAAAATAAGTCGTTACTAAAACAGTTACAATTTTAGGAACAAGAATAACAAGAAAGATACCAAAATAATTAAATACTTTTCAATAAGAAAGCTGAAAGTTTAAAGAAGTTATTTTTATATACAACAAGAGAGTGAAACAATATTTTTATAACACCTTCCAAGCAGATAAATGGGCACTAAACAAATTTGATTAAATATAGATTCTCCATATGTATTACTGGTACAATATAAACTATACAAATTTAGTATTTTCTGATCATAGGTTTCAGAAGAGGTTGTACAATTTAATACTCAGGTTTTATTTCAGTATACATGTTATTATCTGCAAGAAATAACTAAAGAATTATTCAGTTCAATCTTTTCAGAAAAAAATGTGTGCCTAAATAAAGTCTGAGATTGTGTTCTCTTGATAAATACAATATGAATACGACACGGTGTGTTAAATAAGGTACACTTGCTGCTGTACTTGATAAACCTCCAAAATATCTATGTATTTAAAAAAATCAAAGCTTATTTTTGACTCACATAAAAGTTCAGTTTGCCTTTTCCATATTGTAATTCAGTTACCTAGGTTCTTTCCATTGTGTGGTTCCATTATATTGCATATACAACTAGCAAAGTTGTTTTCATTCCACCAGGTAAAAGGGGAAATGAGTCTTTATTTTATTATTATTATTTTTTTTTTTATGGCCACACCTGCAGCATATAGAAGTTCCCAGGCTAGGGGTCCATCAGCACTGCTGCTGAGACCTACACCACAGTCACAGCAACACGGGATCCCAACCCCACCTGCAACCTATGCCATAGCTTCTGGCAATACTGGATCCTTAAACCACTGAGTGAGGACAGGGATCAGATCCACATCCTCATGGACACTATGTCAGGTCCTTAACCCACTGCGCCACAACTGGAACTCTAAGAAAATGAATCTTAGGTTCATATATTTGAGGATTTCTAGGCACGGCCTGGAATTGGCACACATATCTTCTCATATTGCATTGTTCAGAGCTCAATCACATAGTCATACCTAATTTCAAGAGTTTGGAAAATACATAGAACTTTGTGCCAGGAAAAAGAGAAAACACATTTGATGAACATTTGGAAATTTGAACCACATATAGTAATACAAAATATATATTCAGGTTAATCCATTTACGATAGAATTACGTGACTTGTCATAAAAATTTCTGCCTCTAAGTTATTTGTAAAAACTGTTTAGTATATGCAAAGGAGTTCACATCTATTCTTTAGATGTTTTGTTCTAAACTTCAAATAATGCTTATTGCTTCTCCTTTATATTCGGCAAAGACAGCAAGATAATGATACAGATTATATAATTAACTTAATAATTAACATTCCTCCTCTAAAATTATTACTTCTTATTCTCAGGATAAGCCAAATACTTAAATGGTGTGTTTTTTGATATTTAAGTACATTTATTTAGTAAATTTGACAAAAACTACATGTGAGGAAAAAAAGTAAAGACATTGACTAATATGAATTTAGTGGGTTATAAATTTTGATAATCATCCAATTATCAAATTCTGTGCTAGTATGCTACAAGTGATGATTTAGAAGTAGATAAGGAGATCTGTGAGTTTTTGCTTTTTTTTCAATTGCACATAGATTGGATAGTATTTATAGTTTACTTCATTGTTTTCTTTTTCATTGTTTATTTTTTATTTATTCTGATTGGAATGTAAATATTCAGTACGCAAGTTATTTAAGGAGCGAGACCTAAATCCAATGCCACAGATTAATCATTCAGGGAAATTTTAATTTAGTTTATCTCATCTTCTAACATTTTATTCTAGTAGGTGACATTTGTTGAGTACCTACGTGTATAAACTCACTCTCAAATTTATATGTTTTAGGAGTGCTCTTCCTGGCTCAGCAGTTAATTAACCCGACTAAAATTCCTGAGGATGCAGATTCAATTACCAGCCTTGTTCAGTGAGTTAAGGATTGGGTGTTGCCATGAGCTGTGGTGTAGGTTGCAGATGCAGCTTGGATCCCGCGTTGCTCTGGCTGTGGTATAGGCTGGCAACTGTAGCTATGATTTGACCCCTAGCCTGGGAACTTCCCTGTGCCACAAGTACGGCCCTAAAAAAAAAAAGCAAAAAAAAAAATTTATACGTTTTATTATTTTTGTTATTTTGTGGATGAGGGAATGTTGTCTATCATGATGTATTATTTCCTAGGATTTAAATAGCAAAGCACCAAAAGCTATATGATTTAACAGAAGTTTATCAAGTCACAGTTCTGTAGGCTAGAAATCAGAAATCAAGATGTTAAAGGGCCATTTCATGCTCTCTCTGTGGATTCTAGAAGAGAATCTTTCCTTGCTTCTTCTACCTTCTGGTGTTTTCTGCAACCCTTGGAATTCCTTAACTCACAGATATATCACATCAGTCATATGGTTATCTTCTCTGTGTATATTTTCACATTGTCTTCCCTCTGTGTGAGGCTCAGTGTCCATATTTCCCCTTTTTATAGAGATAATTTATTAGATTAAGTACCACCCTAATGACCCATTTTGAACTTCATTATATCTGCAAAACCCATGGTTCCAAATGAAGTCACATTTTGAAGTACCGAAGTTTACTACATTGCATATATCTGGGGCGGGGTGGGAGGAAAGGAACAAATCAACCACCAACACATACCTACATATGGATGGCTCAAGAGTCCACACTCTTACACACTATTCATTTTTGATATCACTTTCACTCTCTCTATCCCTATATCTATCTATCTATCTATCTATCTATCTATCTATCTATCTATCTATCACCTATCATCTATCTATCCACTTACCGACCTAACATTGATAAAACTTCAAACAAAGAGCCTGCCCACTTTAAGCCAGTACTTTGCAGAGTCAAATGTTATACTTACTACATGTTTGTTTTTAAGGCCACACCTGTGGCATATGGAAGTTCTTAAGCAAGGGGTTGAAGCAGAGCTACAGCTGAGGCCTATGAACAGTCACAGTAACACCAGATCCAAGCCATATCTGTGACCCATGCTGCAGCTTACTGCAATGCAAGGATCGAACCCCACATCTCATAAAAAAAACATTAAGTACTTAACCTGCTGAGCCACAGTGGGAACTCCATGGTTTTACATTTTTATGTGTCCATACTGTTTCTTGCACCAGACTATAAGGTTCTTGCAGGCAATAATTCTTATTCATAACAATTCTCCTACAGTAAATTGCATATAGTCAATACTCAGCACTTAATGAAATGATTTACTATCATGACTAGTAATAAGAGTAAGACTCAGGTTTTCTTCAATAAAAGTCATTTTCAATGAGATGCAACAATTTATGGCATTTGAAGTGATAAATTATACTCAACTTTATTGTAGACCAGAGTAAAATGTGAAGTTTATAAGACTTTTTTTTATTGTCTTTTTGGCTTATCTAGGGTCACACCCGCGGCATATGGAAGTTCCCAGGCTAGGGGTCTAACAGGAGCTGTAGCTGTCTGCCTTCACCACAGCCACAGCAATACGGGATCCAAGCCACGTCTGCAACCTACACCACAGCTTGCGGCAATGCCGGATCCTTAACCCACTGAGCGAGGCCAGGGATCAAATCCGCAACCTCATGGTTCCTGGTCGGATTGGTTAACCACTGAGCCAAGACGGGAATTCCTATAAAACTTTATTTAATTTTGTTTCCCACCCCGCTCTGGATTATATGTTGAGTGGATACACACACACAAACTGTTTTTATTTATTAAGACATTCTTTTGGTGTTTTGTTACCCTGGCAGCATTGCTCTGACAATGACTTTCTGTCCTGACACTTGAACAATTAGTGATGGGAGTAGAGGTTAGACTATTCTATTTCAGGAAATCTGTGGCTCACATCATGAATCACATCATGGCATGCTCTAATGAGAGATCAATAATGTTTTCACAAAGAGACCCTATAGTGTTTTATAAATGATAAGAGATTAGTATAAAAGTGCAGGAGACAAAGTACTAATCATATGTCTAATTGAAGGAATTTGTTTTTGCTTTTTTTGGGGAAAGCACACCTTGAACATAATAAAGATAGAAATAAATACAAATACCAGTGTTTGTTGGATGGTCAGTCTGCCTCTTAAAAACTGCATATATTTATTTGCTATTGCAAGATATGTGACTATTGTCATTATCCTATCTCACATTGTTATTTTTTAAATATATCTTCATCCAACACTTAGTGAATCAGAAAATTTTGTCAATATGTTCAAAGAAGAGAGTTATTGATTGTATATTCCAAATTAATTTACAGTTTCTGAAGCACCTACAAATTGTCCTTACATGAGGCCAATGCTTACGGGCATCTAGTCTTATGTGGTGAATACAGCCAAACCTAAGGCTTTTTGAAATGATCAGACAGGAGATGAGACTGGAAAACATGGTTCATGGTTGATGTCATATCATTATAGATATAAATTTCATTTTTATAGTTCGGTCTTTGTAAGAAGAAGGGACTCAATGAAATTTGTGTGGCAAGAATGGAACAGAATCCAACAACACATAAAAAAGATCATATACCACGACCAGATGGGATTCATCCCAGGTGCACAAGGATGGTTCACCGTATACAAATCAATCAATGTCATACACCACATTAACAAAAGAAAAGTCAAAAACTACATGATCATCTCAATAGATGCAGAAAAAGCATTTGACAAAGTCCATTCATGATCAAAACTCTTACCAAAATGGGAATACAGGGAACATTCCTTAACATAATAAAGGCCATATATGAAAAACCCATGGCAAATATAATACTCAATGGAGAAAAGCTGAAAGCTTTCCTACTAAAATCTGGAACAAGACAAGGATGTCCACTCTCTCCACTGTTATTCAACATAGTATTGAAAGTCCTAGCCAAAGCAATCAGACAAACAAAAAAAATAAAAGGCATCCAAAGAAGAAGAGAAGAGGTAAAACTGTCACTGTATGCAGATGACATGATACTATATATAGAAAACCCCAAGGACTCAACCCCAAAATTATTTGAACTCGTGGACAAATTCAGCAAAGTAGCAGGATATAAGGTTAACCTTCAGAAATCAATTGCATTTCTATATACTAACAATGAAATATTAAAAAAAGAATACCCAAATATTATAACTCTTAAAATAGCACCCCAAAAAATTAAATACCTGGGAATAAACCTGACCAAAGAGGTGAAAGACTTATACGCCCAGAGCTATAAAACATTAATCAAGGACATCAAAGAAGATACAAAGAAATGGAAAGATATTCCATGCTCAAGGGCTGGAAAAATTAATATTGTAAAAATGTCCATACTACCCAAAGCAATCTACAGATTCAATGCAATCCCTATCAAATTACCCATGACATTCTTTACAGAACTAGAACAAACAATCCAAAAAATTATATGGAACCACAAAAGACCCAGAATCACCAAAGCAATTCTGAGGAACAAAATAAGTAGGAGGCAGAACTCTCCCAAACTTCAGGCAATATTACATCACTACAGTAATCAAGACAGTGTGGTACTGGTACCAAAACAGACATATAGAGCAATGGAACAGAAGAGAGAACACAGAAATAAACCCAGATGCCTACAGTCAATTGTTTTTTGACAAAGGAGGCAAGAACATGAAATGGGAAAAAGACAGTCTGCTCAGTAAGTATTGCTGAGAAACCTGGACAGCAGTATGCAATCAATGAAACTAGAACACACTCTCACACCATGCAAAAAAATAAACTCAAAATGGCTTAAAGACTTAAATATAAGACAAGACACCATTAAACTCCTGGAGGAGAACATTGGGAAAACATTCCCTGACATCAACCTTACAAATTTCTCTCAGGTCAGTCTCCCAAAGCAACAGAAAATAAAAGCAAACATAAACCAATGGGACCTAATCAAGCTGAAAGTTTTGCATAGCAAAGGAAACCAAAAAGAAAACTAAAAGACAACATCCAGAATGGGAGAAAAGAGTGTCAAATGATGCAACTGACAAGGGCTTAATTTCTAAAATATACCAACAAATTATACAACTCAACAGCAAAAAAGCCAACAGCCCCACCAAAAAATGGGCAAAGGACCTGAATAGACACTTCTCAAAGAAGATAGGTCGATGGCCAACAAACACATGAAAAAAGGCTCAGCATCACTGATGATTAGAGACATGCAAATCAAAAGTACCACAAGATACCACCTCACACCAGTCAGAAGGCCATCATTAACAAGCGCATAAATAACAAATGCTGGAGGAGGTGTGGAGAAAAGGGAGCCCTCCTGCACTGTTGTTGGGAATATAAGCTGGTACAACCACTGTAGAAAACAGTATGGAGGTAACTTAGAAAACTATACGTAGAACTACCATATGACCCAGCAATCCCACTCTTGGGGCATATATCCAGACAAAACTTTCCTTGAAAAAACACATGCACTCACATTCTCATTGCAGCACTATTCACAATAGCCAAGACATGGAAACAACCCAAATGTCCATCAACAGATGGTTGGATTAGAACAATATCATATATATATATATATACGATGGAATACTACTCAGCCATAAAAAAGAACCAAATAATGCCATTTGCAGCAACATGGGTGGAATTACAGACCCTCATATTGAGTGAGGTAAGTCAGAAGGAGAAAGACAAATACCGTATGATATCACTTATATCTGGAATCTAATAGACAGCACAAATGAACATTTCTACAGAAAGAAAATCACGGACATAGAGAACAGACTTGTGGTTGCCAAGATGGTGGGGGAGGGAATGAGATGGGATGGGAGTCTGGGGCTCATTGTTGCCTTTGGGACGGAAAAGCAAGGGGATCTGGCTGTATAGCACCAGGATCTATGTCTAATCACTTGTGATGAATCTATAGAGGTATGTATAACCGGATCACCATGCTGTACAGTTGAAAAATTGACAGAAAACTGTAAACCAGCTATAATGGGAAAATTAAAAAAGAAAAGAAAAAACCAGACTGAGACTTCAAGACATTAAATGACTTCTCTAGGAGCTCTTGAGTTGGAAAGTTATAGAGCTAAGATTGAACCCAGTTATCATGACTCAAAAGCTTCTATGTCTATCAATACCCTATATTGTCTCCCATAATTGTGGTTACCTCTCTAACAAACATAGATTGTATAAATATTAAACTAAAAAGTATCAGGAAATCTAATTAGAACAGTCTACCCCCTAGCAAATCATAATGCATTAAAAGAAAAATAAAACTACTTGGAATTACACACTGCTTTGGATTACTCATGTTCAAGCTACCCTTTATTAGAATGAAAAATCAAGTATTAACTCTGTACTAGTGCAGAGGAATTTGCAGTGAAGGACAAGAAATGAAATGGTGAGCTATATGTCGATTATTTATTTTTTTTTTGGAAAATAGTGGATAATCCTGTATGGCATCTGAGTATACGAAAAGATTAATAGTCTATTGCATGCTGTTTTTCCTTGCTAGCCTAAAATGTATTATCTGTACTCTACTCTTCGGTTTTACAAAGTTGTTGGTCAACCTTCCCCCCACACACACACACATAAACACACACACACACACACACACACACACACACACACCACTGTACATATGTTTTATAAGAGAAAGGAAATCTAAATTTATATTTTCCATAGTAGAATTGTAAGTGGAAAGGAAAAGAAAAACAGCTTTGCCATTTCATATCACCTTTAACCAAAATAGCTGGATAAGTGGCCGTATAATTCAGCAATTCTAAGACAAATTAACTGCCAAAATGTTATAAAGTCTTACTAACTTTGTCTTTTAAGCTTGGAAAGATATTACTCTCAACATGTTTTGCATATACTAATTAGTCATACATGCAATCTCAGGGAAAATTGGTTACAAATTAATATCCTCAACCCTTACAGATAAAAAATGTATTATCATACAAAGAATTTTAATTAAATTTAGATAATGGAAAAATAAGGAAAGTGTACATTTTAAATAAAAAAATCACCAGCTGGAGAACACCAAAATAGGAAAACAATCAGGAAAGCACTGAGATATAAATTATACAGTTAAATAAACTGAATTTGTTAAAATTTATTGGCTTCAGAACACTATGGTGGAGTAAAAATTAAAACATAATACTGCATTCTTTAAGTGCAGTTTTTGGATCTCTTGGAGATTAATTCAGTAAGAAAGGATAACATAAAGCAAATATGTTGTGTAAAATGTAAACATTATATTTAGTAGAGATATTAGGTATTCCTTCTACATGTTCTCAGATTCTCTTCTGACTTCTACTGACATTTGAATATGTTTCCTTATAGTGTCTTTAAACAATTAGAGTTAAAACTTTATCTCTAAATAGGTTTCACATCAGAAAAACACATTGGTTATTAAGTCATTCACATTTATATCAACACAAGATATTGTGGATATTATCATATGCTACCCTTATTGCAATATTTATAATAAATTTAGATCAGCATAATGAATAACAATCTGTTTATAATTAACACACAGCTCACAGAATCCATCCAGTTGGAGAAAAATGCAATTAAATCCTAGAAGAATTTATAGATGATATTGTGAATGTAATTCCAAAAACATTCTTTATTTTCCATTTCTTTATTGCTTTTAATTTTAAATGATTTACATAATTATTATCTTGTTACCTTGTTAAAATTCCAAAGCCCTACCCTTAGTTCTATGTCATGGTATAGCTAAGGAGATATCTGAGAATCAAAACAAGCTTAAAATTCCTGCTTTCTTCACAATACTGTATTCATCATGATTTGAGGCCTGTGGCATAAGTCATAATTTAAGTTGACCCATTATTCATGTCTAAATCATGGCAATAGGAACTTACTCCTGGTATATGCTTTTGGGTTTATAACCAAACGGCTCTCAGTGTCTTTGTTGATGTCAACCAAAATAAATTCTGATGTAATGAAATTGCAGACTATGTCAATTTAAAATGTCATAACAGATTTCTACTTGTGGTAAAATCGCAGGTATAATTAAGTAACTATACAGAAAAAAAATGAAATTTGACTACTACCTCACACCATATTTGATAGATTATATGTCTAAATGTGAAAGACATAGACATACAATTTTTTAAAGATAATGAAGGAGACTGTCTTCATAGTATCAGGAAAAGTGAATCTGTCTTAAGAAACAAAAAGCATCAAGCACAAGGGAAGTTTCACAAATTTAGCTACATTGAAATTAGAAAGCACTCCTGAAGTATGGTGAAAGACAAACCACAACTGAGAGAAGTGATTTTCAATACATATTTCTAGAATGTGTTGTTTGTTGAGTTTTTAATATGAACCTTCATTTCATCCTTTACGTACAAAGGGTTCTAATAATTGTATGTCTTTCCCCACTTGCCTTAGTCTTTGTGACTAAAGCCAGGATAAAAATCTACCCACACATGCAACACTCTAGTCACTTGGTAGTTGAGTGTTTGGAGAAAACGAATTTTCTCTGCTTATCTAAAAGAGAAAGGGTAAACTGCCTCTCACTCCTCTCCCGAAAGAAGATAGAAAAATCTTTGTTTCTTTGCAAGATTGAAAGGAAATAATTCTGGATTTTCATTCGACTTCAGAAGAGGTATCCTTAACCCATTGAGAGAGGTCAGGGATCAAACCCGTGTCCTCATGGATACTAGTCAGATTCGTTTCCACTGAGCCATGGCACAAACTCCCTATAGTGTGTATATATTTTTCTGTCCTTTCAGCTCTAAAACTTTGTGATACTGTGATCAAGTCTTTGAGTGGTTTTAGTTTGCCACTTGTAAATTTAGCCTTTTGGTTACAATAATTTGATGGAAATACACTGCCTAACCCAGACTCAATGAATTAATGGTATTTCTTCTTTTTTTTATCATTGTGTTTTCTTTTTTTAAATAAACATAGGTGATATTTAAGTATTAGTCCATAGGATTACATCTTATAAACCTGATATGCAAAAAAATTACAAAATTGTTACTTTTTGAAACTGTAGCAGTTGCTAGACAACAAGTGGTTACTGTTATCCCAAATTTATTACATAATGTTGACCTGATCTGAAATCTTTATCTA
Organism: Catagonus wagneri; assembly: GCA_004024745.2. Classification (NCBI taxonomy): domain Eukaryota; kingdom Metazoa; phylum Chordata; class Mammalia; order Artiodactyla; family Tayassuidae; genus Catagonus; species Catagonus wagneri. The sequence goes on from PVHT020000015.1 coordinate 4,527,553, forward strand.
CATTTCTTTTAGTAAGGCAAATTAGAAATGGTGGCAGAAAAATATTCACTAGTGTATTTACTAATGTAAAGCTGACTTTAAGACATGTCAAGGTTGTAGTGCAATGAATTTTTGATATAAAATAAGCTGAAGAACTTACTTATATTTGTTAAATAATGACTGTTTAGAAATCTCATTGAACTTTTAAAATGAGTGGCTTTATGTTGTTGATGTTGGTTTTCTTTTCTGGAAACTTCAGGACATTTCTTGAGAAATTGCTTTTACCCTGTTGTACCTACAGTTACAGAGTATTTCTTCTATAGAACATGTTGAACTAGAGAGTATTGGAAAATGAATAAAACATTATAAACTATTCAAAATATAAAATATATTCATTATTACTTCCTTGTAAAAACAATGATCTCCAGTTGAACACTTTTGAATGTGAGAACCACAAGTCAATTAAAATAATAAACACTCAGCAGCATCCTGATGCCTTGAAGCTTTT
>PVHT020000015.1:4532582-4573816 GCA_004024745.2 Catagonus wagneri
AGCCGCGTCTGCAACCTACACCACAGCTCACGGCAACGCCGGACCGTTAACCCACTGAGCAAGGGCAGGGATCGAACCCGCAACCTCATGGTTCCTAGTCGGATTCGTTAACCACTGCGCCACGACGGGAACTCCAATAAGCATTGTTTTTAAAGAACATATTCAAGTTTTAGTACCAACTCTCATTTATTCAGAATCCAATTATAAATTTAAAGCAGACACTTTATGTATTATATTTGTATAAGTAATAGAAAAATGGTAGATGATTGAATATGAATAATTTATTGTTAAAATCACCTTCTAAAATTGTATGAATCTTGTGCAATGACTATTGAGTTTCTAAACTAAATTATATTTGTTAAAAGCTTCCTGTCCCCTTCAAAGGAGATTAAACCCAAAAGCTTCTAGCCATGTCTCATTGTTATGTCCCTTCTGCCACTTTGAGCAGCCTGGGTTACTCACTCCCTGCTAGAGGAGGAAAGTCACCTATTCCTCACCCTGCCTCTAAATAACCAGTTCCCCATGCAAATAGGGTAACCTGCCTAAAACCAATCAGAAGATCAAATATGCTCCATACAGAGATCAAACAACTCTAAGCCCTTAGGCACAGTGAAGGGCTTTGGGATAAAAGAAATTGGGTCTCCACTTAGGTCTGCAGCATGGGGATATAAAAACAAGTGTAAAATAATGTGGGCCATCTTTTCACCTGCGCATGCATGTGCATGCACATGTGCACATGTGTGTGCTTTCTCCCTCTCTCTCAGAAAAATGTACTTTCACTTTAATAAATTTGTAAAACACCTCCCATTTCAATGTTTTGCTAAGGCAGGGCAGAGACTAAGGGAACTGCAATTTTATCATTCTGGAACAAACTCTACCATCACAACTGTGCCACGTGACTCAGATGAAGGTGGGAATCCCCACTCCTAGAGGGATCCGCTCTCCATTTTCCATCTATGACCCACTATGCATGGGGATGGGGGGTGAAGGGGAGGTACAGAGATTTTTTTCACCACAGCCGCCCTTGCTGCCCCATCCACCATACTTACCAGGCCACAAGGCATCCCACCATTGGGCTGGCCAAGTGGGCTCCCTCCATCCATTCTGGGGAACCAGCCTGCCCCACACTGCTGAATGCGGCAGTGTGAGCTGGTCCACTGAGCTCCCTGGCCCACCACAGCTGGGAAGGCGGGGCTGCGCACTTGGGATGGTCCCATCCAGGGCTGCAGACAGTGTCTGCCTCTCTGGCTGCATTGACAAGAGCCTGAGCAGACACTGAGCCATCTGCCACAGTGGAACATTTCTGGGGCCAAGCTCTGCATGTGAACCTGTGGTGTTCCAGCAGAGGAAGCACCACACAAAGAGTGCGAAGTCTATCCTGCTACATAAGTGTCGGCTTTTTGAAGGTGGCATGCAATATTTAGAAATGAAAACAGGAGTTCTCATTGTGGCTCAGTGGAAATGAATCTGACTAGGAACCATGAGGTTGCGGGTTCGATCCCTGACTTTGCTCAGTGGGTTAAGGATCCGGCGTTGCTGTGAGCTGTGGTGTAGCTTGCAGACGCGGCTCGGATCCATCGTTGCTGTAGCAGTGGCATAGGCCTGCAGCCGCAGCTCTGATTAGACTGCTAGCCTGGGAACCTCCACATGCCGCGGGTGCGGCCCTAAAATGACAAAAGACAAAAAAAAAAAGAAAGAAAGAAAAAGAAATGAAAACAAGTCCAATTTCTTGCACCTCAGGAACTCCAGAGCCATTTAGAATACCTTTTCTCCAGCTCATTCCCCCTCCTTGGAGCTTGTGCTTATCTCTGCTCCCCTCCCTGACCGGCCTTCTTGTGGCAATTAAGCCTGGGGATGTCTGGCACCAGTCTGTTCCCTTTCCCCTCCTACTCCTGACAGCAGACAGATGTTTATTAGGAACCCTGCCTATCTCCTGACAATTTAAAACCCCACCTAGCTTGTCTGTAACTGCCATTTGTGCTTGCCTACCTTCCTTTCTTTCATTCTTCCTTCTTTTTCTTTCTTCCTTTCTCTCAAACTTTCTTTCCCTTTCTTTCTTTTTCTTTCTTTCTTTCTTTCCTTTCTTTCTTTCTTTTTCTTTCTTCTTTCTTTTTTGTTCATTTTTCCTTCTTTTTACTCTTCCTCTCTCCCTACTCCTCTTTCTAGAACCCTCTGTTAAAGCATCAATACCTGTTTATTTTTTTCATTGTTCAATGTACTTTTTTATTAAAGTATAGTTGATTTACAAATGTTTCTTCAGTTTCTATTGTACAGCAAAGTGACCCAATCACACACAGTTCCCTGTGCTGTACAGTAGGACCCCTTTGCCCATCCATTCCAAATGGTTTTGCATCCCCAAACCCCAAACTACCTGTTCCCTCTCCCCTCTGCCCTGAGAACCTCAAGTCTCCTGTCCTTGGCTATGATCTGTTTCTGTTTTGTAGATAGTATCATCTGTGCCATATTTTAGATTCTATATATAAGTGGTATCATATGATATTTGTCTTTTTCTTACTGGTTTACTTCACTTGGTATGATAATCTCTAGTTCCATCCATGTTGTTGCAAATGACATTAGTTTATCCTTCTATGGCTAAGTAGTATTCCATTGTATATATGTACTACATGTTCTTAATCCATTCGTCTGTCAACGGACATTTAGGTTGTTTTCATATCTTGACTATTTTGAATAGCACTGCAATGAACATAGAGGTGCATGTATCTTTTTCAGTGAAAGTTTTGTCCAGATGTTTGCCCAGGAGTGGGATTACTGGACCATATGGTAGTTCTATATTTAGTTTTCTGAGGTACCTCCATAGAGTTTTCTATAGTAGTTGTACCAATTTACATTCCCACCAACAGTGAAGAAGCGACCACTTTTCTCATTATTTGTTGTTAATGCTGGCCATTCTGACTGCCGTGAGGTGGAATCTCATTGTAGTTTTGATTTTCATTTCTCTAATAATTAGTGTTGTTGAGCGTTTATTTCATGTGCCCATTGGCCATCCATAAAGTCTCCTTTGGAAAATTGTCTATTTATGTCCTCTGCCCATTTTTCAATTTTTTTTTTTTTTTTTTGTCTTTTTAGAGCCACACCTGCAGCATACGGAGGTTCCCAGGCTAGGGGTCCAATCTAAGTTGTAGCCACCAGCCTACACCACAGCCACAGCAATGCGGGATCCGAGCTGTGTCTGCGACCTACACCACAGCTCATGGCAACGCCAGATCCTTAACCTACTGAGCAAGGCCAGGGATGGAACCTGTGTTCTGAGTCAAATTCATTTCTGCTGAGCCACAATGGGAACTCCTTTTGATGTTGTTGTTGAGTTGTATGAGTTGTTTGTATCCTGAGCTGTGTTAAAGGAATCTCACTGCTTTTGTCTACAGAAACTATATCAGTCCCTTACCCAAACCTTGGGACATCCCAGGACAATTTCTCCTCCTCCTCCTACAGCACAAGCCATGCTCCCTGTGTCAAGGGAAGGAACATTGGGCCAGGGCTAGGTCCATCACCATGAAGGACCCCTCCCAGCAGGGTGGCACCACCTGGGTTGAACAACATAGCCTGAGATAAAATATACATAACCATCTCCTCAAGTGTGGCACAGAGAACTCAGATCAGGGTGAAACCTCCTTCTAGTGGTGGGTCCCTCATGCTAGTTAGACTGGGGATTACTGATACTAGTCTTGGGTTCTGTGGGTCACCTGGAAGTTGTCACAGGACACATGGCTTAGACCTGGGGATGCCTGCCAGAGCAGTCCCAAAATCCCTTTGTTACCCTGAAAAAAGTCTCACCTGTCAAGGCTGGGGATGCCCATTCCTCACAGGGGTGTGTAGGGGTGCACCAGTACCCCCCAGATCCAAGACTCTCTCTCTGACCTAGGGATGACCAGCTCTCAGAAACTATCCATTATATGTCAGAGACTATCCCTTAGCTTCTTTGTCCATCACCCTCTCCTGTCACAACTATCACTTTAAATGGGAAACCACTAGTCAGTCCCACTGAGGATGCCTCTAAAATAACTGTGACTCTCCTCTCCCTGGATTATAGAAACCAACATGAGCATGTGCTCAGGGTCAGCTCTCCCTGATTATCAAGAAGTCCCACTGTGCTTGCAGCATCTCTTATCTCAGTAAATTCTACTTTCCCTCCACCTCAGCCTTCATTAGGTATCTCTCTACCACTACCTCAAAATGGAAATTATGAGGTCTCTGTTTTGCACGTTTGTATGTATCTGTATGTGCATTGTACATGTATGGCATTGCCAAAATTAATAAAATAGTTCTGCTTAATTGTCTTAAAGGAAATTAAGCACTTACACAAATTCTCAAAATACCTAAAGTGACTGGTCAGAATTAATCCTAGGTTCATGTGAACTGGAAATATTCAACATTAAATTAATATCTGGTTTTAAAGTTGAATTTAGCTTGATATAATTAATATAAACATGTCTTTAGAGTCATCAACATTAAATATAATACCTTTATTGTACCTAAGGTTTAATGGAAATTAAATAAGATCTTGTCATATATGTTACAATATTCCCAGCAAGGAAATAACTTGGTATGATGAAATTTTTATAAATAAATTAAATGTAAATGAAATAAAAGCTTTTGGGAAACCTTTTAGGAATAATGGTTCTAGGAATATCTACTTAAGAATGATCTCTGTAGATAATGGTAATGTGAAAATTTAGAGTTGTGCCAAATTAAGTTAAATAAATATTTATTGAAGCTTATTGAATAGCTGGGTCATTTCCAAATAAAATAAGATACTGAAACATTAATTACTGAATATTGGTTTCATTTTACAGAAGAAATTATAGTATGCTTGCTGCCACACTGAGGCATTTTCTGTAGAAAGTGCACACTTTTTAAAAATTACTGGTGCTTACATTTACTAATCTACAGAGTCCAGATATAAAATATAGTTCATGGTTACTTTAAAAAGTAGGATGTGTGTTTTCAGTAAAAAGTTATGAGAATAAGACATGACCTGGTACAGAGTTTGGATGTGGTCTCCCTGTTAAAACAAGGTTTTCTTAAAATGCTGCCTTCAGTAACAAATTATGGATTTCTTTGCCTTTAAGTGATTTCTACTTGCTTTGAGAACTTTACTACTTCGGTTGAATAAATAAGTGTTACTTCACAATGATCTATGATACTATTTGACCAAGTGTTTAAGAATTTTTAGTGTTTTTAGCAAATCTTCCAAATGTCGAATTCTAGTTAAATTTCTTCTGACCACTAGCTAACTCGAGGTGATTCAGATGGCCCCTGAGGCAACTCTGAAAAATATTAAACTAACTGGAATTACATTACAGGTAAATGAAGGAACGTTGTTACATAAAAGATATAACACATGTAGATAAATTTTATTCCACTTCTATGGGCAATTATCCTCTCATTGTTACACTTTTGCCATCTTGATGACATTATAGCATGACAAAGATCTGCTCCTAAATCAGAGAAATTAAGTTAGGTAAAAAATATCTGTGAATTAAACAATCAAGGCTATGGCAAATCCAAGATGGCCACTTGGTTCTTCCCATCTCCCTAGCAAACCCAGTAATGAAAAAAGAAATAATTAAAAAAGTGTTTTCCGTTTGGGGTATACTTTCTATAATCTCCAGTAATCAAGGCACCTGCTTTGCTGGACAAATCATATAAGCCTTAAAAATTTTTTTCACAGACCTTAATATTATCACTGTTACTATCATCATCAATTGTCAGGCAAGATCGAAAAAACTAATGAAGAACTGGACTTCTACAGAACAAAATTATTTACATGGGATAAAAACTGCTACATATGATTATAACTTTATAGGTTTTGTTTGACATATTACTGGCTATTGATATTTATCTTTCAGATGCAAAAAACTTTTCCCTTCAAATTACTTAATGAACTGCAACAATTTGGAAATTTACATCTGTGGGTAAAATTAAAGCATTTTTCTTTTTTTCTCTGCCCTGTCCCTCCAAAAACTGGAGAACTCTGGGGTTCTGCGGCTTTATTAGGTAAATAAAAACTGTCTCCTGAAATGTAAATAACACCTGCTCTGACCCTGACCATAAATATACATTTTCTTCCAAGGTTACTGAGTTTAGTGTTTACTTTCTAAAACACCACCAAATAGTTCTTTGCTGCTATGCTACATTACTGCAAAATTTAATTGAATTATTAAGAAAATATTCTAAGCATGTTTTTGAAGATGTTTGCTATAATCTATATTTTGGTGAATATCGGATGCCATGTGATAACCCAGGGCTATATTGGGAAAGGAATCATTTGAAAGACTGTCTCCAAACCAGGTAAAAAGTTTTTTCAAGTATTCTTAAGTGCCTCATACACAGGGAAAAATCAATTCTTAAATTTACATTTCTCTCTTAAGAAGGGCCTTGCACTAGACAGTGTATAGAGACAACTAATAATTTCAAATTCACCTTAAAATAATGTTCAAATAAGAAAAAGAAATACACCAGTGCCAGGACAAAAGAATACTACCTCAGAAGTAGACACCTATACAAAGGTTGCCAGACCTGACCTTATGGTTACGTTCATCCTTGGTTTCTTTTCCTTTTATATGTGAATAAAATGTTTTCTATCATGGGCATGATCCTACCTGAATTTTCAAAACCAATCCAATTGTTGGGTTTGTATTCAGCTACATACAACTAGAAATTCTGATTTATCTTGGTGGGCTTCTTCCCTCTAGGGCTCTTATAAGTCGGCCCCTTGCCAATTTATTCCAGTAAAACTATAATTCTGTCCAGGCTGCTGTCGATATTACTATGGACAAAGCCAGTATATAATTTCCCTTAAAGATACATAACAGAAAATGCCAGGTGAATTGGATTATACTAGGCTGCATTTGGTGAAAGCTTTGACTTAAATTCCTATTTATACATTTTACTAATATTACCAACTATACTATTTTCTATTGTTTTTACAAAGTTGTTATTTCTTACATTGCCAAATATATAGTTGAATCTCTGAAATAATATACAGTTCCATACGAGATCAGTGTAACTCTGGATATGAGAAAATGCAATAAGAGGGAAGAGTTTCTTGGACTGTAACAGACTAGTAAGACAGCTGGTCCAGAGACTTTTGGCTACTGTTAATAAGGTCTAGTCAAGTAACAGCACATTGAGTGGCCTGTCAACAAAATCTCCACTAGAACTGGGAATGAGCATTCTTAGCACCATGGGACAAAGTGATTTTGAAATGCCTCCAAAAACATGGTCTAATTTATGGCTATTGGAGAAAACTATAAACTGGAGATTGGCACTTGACTTTCATTCTGGAACAAACTCTATCACATTCAGTTTAATTTTAATGAGTTCATTTTTTCTTTTACTTTTTAAATTATACATCCATTTATAACATAAAAGTGACTCCCATTTGCTGCAACACTCCTGCCTTTTAGGCTATATAATAATGATTTACTAAATGAATTAGTGGCTAAATCATCCAAAGGTGACAATATTATGATTTATTGAACACATACTATATGTCAGAAAATCTATTAAACACTTGATTATTATTACTGTATAATTTTTAAATACTAATCAATTATTCGACATCACTTGGTGTGTTTAAATCAACACAATTTTGACACTAAAGTCCCGTAGTGAAGACCCCACATGTTTTTTGTAGTTCCTGATGTTTCAAATTCTTCTTCATCTAAGAGAAATTTTTAAAGGAACTGAGATTAAATCATATGGTATTAAATTTTGTATAACCTTTCTTTTTGCTATTAGGGAGTAGGAATATTCTTATCTGATTATTCAGATGACAAATCCTTCCAGTCTTGTCCATGATTAAGATACTAAATTTAGTTCTTTTACTCTCACTCCACCTCTACAGTCTAATTTCTTTGGGGAAATTTTTGCTTTTTTATTTCTCTGCTCAATGAAGAAAAAATATATTCTAAGTATTCCTTCTATAATTTCTTTAGGTTTAACTATGTAAGAACTAGACTTCAGGATGTCTAAATCTAGTTTCTGTGCAGTTCTCAGAAGAGTTTACACTTATAGGAGTTCAATCTAAAACAGCATATTTTGTCATTTCTTTGAGAGAGCCAGAAAATGAGAGTGTGAGAGAGAAAGCAAAGTACTTGCTGAAAACATTTCCCTTGCCATACCACAATAAAAGATTATGGCATGTCCAAAATGTTAATAGACATTAGCTTCACAGCATTGTAAAAAAAAATGTCTAAAATCACAAATGGCTATATTGAATGAACATGTATTAAATTTGAGAGGATAAAAATGGAGTTTTCTAAAGTTTAAAAATATTCCAAAAGGTAAACTTTTGTCATGTAATCTGCACCTATGATTCTGTTACTATATATATCTGTTTTTAGATTAGTAGTAATCTTTTATGTCACTCTTAAATAGACAAGATGCTCATTGATTTTATCAATTATATTGATATTCATAAGTAAATCCAGATGTTAGCATGTTGAACTTTCAAGGAGTCTACAAATAATAAATACTGGAGACGGTGTGGAGAAAAAGGAAAACTACTACACTGTTGGTGGGAATGTAAATTGGTACAGCCACTATGGAGAACAATATGAATGTTTCTTTAAAAATTAAAAATAGAACCATTATATGATCCTGCAATTCCACTCCTGGGCATATATACAGAGAAAACATAATTCCAAAAGATGCATGCACCTCAGTGTTCATTGCAGCACTCTTTACAGTAGCCAAGACATGGAAGCAACGTAAAGGTCAATTGACAGGATAAAGAAAATAATATATATTATATATATATAATTATATACACTATTCAATCATAGAAAGGCATAATGCCATTTGCAGCAACATGGAATGGTATGGAGACTACCATACTAAGTGAAGTAAGTCAGAGAAAGACAAATACGATATGATAGTGCTTATATATGTGGAAATGTGGAATCTTAAAAAATGATACAAATGAACTTCTACAAAACAGAAATAGACCCACTGACATAGAGAAGAAACATATGGTTACCAAAACAGAAAGGGGGAGGGAGGGATAAATTAGGAGTTTGGAACTGACATATACACACAACTATATATAAATAGATACCAACAAGGATCTACTGTTTAGCACAGGGAACTATAATCAATATTTTGTAGGAGTTCCTGTCGTGGTGCAGTGGAAAGGAATCCAGCTAGGAACCATGAGGTTGTGGGTTGATCCCTGGCCTCACTCAGTGGGTTAAGGATCTGGCATTGCCATGGGCTGTGGTGTAGGTTTCAGGCTCGGCTTGGATCTGGAATTGCTGTGGCTGTGTTATAGGCTGGCAGCTACAACTATATTTCAATTAAAAAATTAAAGCAGCTTATCATTTCATATTTTATCTCATGTCATTTATTTGATTTAAATATTTGTTTACTGATTTTCATAAAACCAGTAAGTATTTGTATACTGGTTTTCACAAAAAGTCATACTCATAGTGAGTAAGTAAATATGGCAAAATTTGATATTGTGCAATTTAATTCCTATTTCTTTTCTTATTTTCTTTCAGAAGTCAATTCTGTGCTCACCTATTATGGATTTTTTTTTTCACCCTTCATAGTCTTGTCCCTAAATAGTAAATATTTGTCTTCCTAGATTAACCGGAGTGTAGTAGTTTTAAATTTAGTAGGGTTTAAAGAACAGAGTAAAGCCACAATAAACTCAAGTAAGAACTTCATCTGATGTTCACTGATGCATTTTAGAAATACGTCTTTTATTTTCATTCAATTAGGTTCCATTTGCAGAAGATGGGTATAACTTACTTTTCTCCAACTCTTAAAATTGTTTCTAGATCTTAAGTCACATAAAAAATATTTCTTGAAGTGCAAAATGTGTAAGACCCTATCACTACTTTCTTCATATGAAGAAGACATTTGATAGTATGGATAACTCATCCAGGCCTTGAAAAAGTAGGATCAGTTCTGAGCAATGTCCTTAGCATATAGTAGGTGCTCAAAAATTGTATACCTCATAGACAGTTGAGGACTTTTTCTACATATTTTTAAGTAGATTTTATTTTTTTAGAATAGTTTTATGCTTAAAGCAAAACTGAAGAGAAAGTACGGAGTTCCCATATGATGTCTGCTCCCACACCTGCACAGACTTCTCCAGAATCAACATCCTCCACCAAAGTGGTAATTTGTTACAATTAATGAACCTACATTGACACATTGTTATAACTGAAAGCCCATAGTTTACATTAGGGTACACTCTTGGCATTGTACATTCTATGAATTTTGACAAATGTATAATGACATGTATCCATCATGAAAGTATCATACAGAGCATTTTAACTGTCCTAAAATTACTCTGTGATCTGCCTGTTCATTCCTCCTCTTCTATACACACTGAAAATTATGGTTTTGCCTTTTCCAAAGTGTCATGTAGTTGGAATCATACAGTATGTAGCCTTTTAAAAATAGCTTCTTTCACCTATTAATATGCATTTAAGAGTCTTCTATGTCGTTTTGTGTGTGATAACTCATTTCTTAAAGTGCTGAATAATATTCCATTTTCTGGATGACCACTGTTTATCAATTTATCCACTGAAGGATAGCTTAGCTGTTTCAAGTTTTGGCTATTATGAATGAAGCTGCTATGAACATCCTGCAGGTTTTCAAGTGGAAATAAGTTTTCAAGTCCTTTGAGTGAATACCAAGGAACATGATTACTGGATTGCACGTTAAGAGTACGTTTAGTTTTGTAAGAAACTGCCAAAATCTTTTCTAAAGTGGCTATAACATTTTGCATACCCACCAGCAAATTTCAACAGTTCCGGTTGCTCCAAATCCTCATCAATATTTGATCTTGTCAGTGTTCTACATTTTGGTCATTCTGAAAAGTGTGTGGTGGTATCTCATTGTTGTTTCAATATACATTTCTCTGATGACGTATGATGTAGAATATCTTGTTGTATGCTTATTTGCCATCTTTACATCTTCTCTGGGTGTCTGCTAAGGTCTTTTGTTCATTTTTTAATTGGGTTGTTCATTGTGTTATTGTTTAATTTTACATGTTCTTTGTATATTTTATATAAAAGTTCCTTATTAAATATGCCTTTTCTAATATTTCCTACAATTTGTGGTCTATCTTTTCATTCTCTAGACAGTGTTTTCTTTTTCTTAATAGAGCTGAAGTTTTTCAGTCTAATGACAGCCAGCTTATAAATTAATTCTTTCATGGATCATGCCTTAGTATTGTACAGTGGGGCCTCCATGTCCTCCAATGCAGAACCCATGGATACAAAGGGCTGACTGTAAGGGAACTGAGCATTCATGGATTTTGGTGTCTGTAGGGGGTACTAGAACCAATCCCCCAGATATAGAAAGGAACAAGTATATATAAAGAGTCATTACCAAATTCATTGTTATCTAGACTTTCTCCGATGTTCTTTTCTAGGAGTTTTATAGTTTTGGATTTTAAATATAGGTCTCTGATCCACTGTTATATCTGTGACGGGTGTAAGGTCTGAGTTTAGATTCATTCATTTTTTCTGCATAATGTGCAATTGTTCCAGCACCATTTGTCGAAAAGACTACATTTTATTCATTGCAGTACATTTTCTCATTTAATTTATATTGTTATAAGTGTCTTAGGGTATGTCTTATGGCATAGAATATGGTCTGTCTTTGTGTGTATTCCATATGAGCTTGAGAAGAGTGTTTATCCTGCTGTCATTAGATGAAATAGTTTATAGATGTCAGGTTTATCCATTTGCTAATACCTTTGCATTTTAATTGTATTTAGACTACTGATTTTTAAAGTACTTGATATAATTAGATTGATATCTACAATATCTATTACTGTCTTTTACATATTGCTTTTGATCTTTGTACCTATTTTTGTTCTCTATTTTTTCTGCCATTTGTGATTTTAATTGAGCATTTACTATGATTCTATTGTCTCTACTTTCTTAGCATATCAGTTATACTTCTCTTTTCATTTTTTAAAGCTAATTGAAGTACAGTTGATTTAAAATTTTGTGATAATTTCCATTGTACAATAAAGTGATTCCATCATACATATACACAGATTCTTTTCCCACATATATTATCACAGAATATTGGGTAGAATTCTCTGCCCTGTACAGCACATCCCATTGGCTTCTTTATTAACTTTTTAAAAAATGGTTCTTATAATTTACAATATACTTTTACCACTAACCCATGGACACTTATAGAAAACATTTTACCACTTCAGTTAGTGGAAGTGCCTTAGGGACGATAAAAATATATTTCTAGTTTCTTCCTCATGTCCCTTGTGTAATAGTAGTTATTCATTTCACTTACACATAAGCAGATATTGCTGATATTATTTTCAACAATATGAATGTTAGATAAATTAAGAAAAATAAAAGTGTTTATTTGCCTTTACTTACCTTTTATCTAAAGCTCTACATTTCTCTATGTAGAGATGAGTTAAGGATCTCCAAAGAACTTTATTTTTGCATTTGTTGTAAAGCAAGTCTATTGTAAAGCAACAAATTTTCTCAGTGTTTATCTAAGTATTTATTTCTCCTTCACAGTTAAAGGACAATTTTTCAGAACATAGAATTCTACATTGGAGTTTTTGGTTTTGGTTTTGTTTCTCCCCATACTTCAAGTATTTCATTCCATTATCTTCTTGTTTCCATAGTTTTGTGGAAAATTTGGATGTAATATTTATCTTAGCTCCTCTATGGCAAGGTTTCTGTCTATACTTTATCTTTGAATTTCTGCATTTAAAATATGTCTACGTAGGATTTGGGGCATTTATTTTTCTGGTGTTCTGTGATCTTCCATGATCTACGGTTTGGTGTCTGATGTTACTTTGGGGAAATTCTCTATCATTATTGCTTCAAATTTGTCCTCTGTTCCTTTCTCTTTCCTTGTAGTAGTCTCATTACACATATAGCTTTGGTAATTATCCCATAGTTCTTATATCCCCTTTTATTTTTCTCTTTGTTTCTTAGTTTGAGAAGATTCTATTAACTTATATTGACTTATCCTTAAGTTCAGAGATTTTTTTTCCTCAGCAATTTCATCCTAGTAATGAGTCCATCGAAGGCATTCTTCGTGTTTCAGAGTTCTTGATCTCCAGAATTTATCTTTCATTCTTTCTTAAATTTTCAGTCTCTCTGCTTACATTACGCATCTGTTCTTTCACGTTGCTCACTTTTTCCATTACAGACCTTAGCATATTATCATAGTTTTTTTTTTCAAATTGATAGGCTAAAATATCCAACTTTTTGCCATGTCTGATTCTACTACTGGCTCTTCAAAAAGTTTTTAGCAGATTTTCAGTGTGCCTTATAACTTTTTCTTGAAAGTCAGACATGATAAGTTGGGTAAAAATAATTCCAATAAATAAGCCCTAAGTGATGTGGTGTAAAGGTTTGGGGGAGAGGAAGCATACTACAGTCTTATGATTAGTTCCCAGCCTTTTAGTGAGCCTGTGTCCCTCGGCTGTAAATTTCACAATTATCTCTTAGGATTTTTACCCCTGTTAGGGCTGCTGGAAGAGACTGGAACTGGGTATGTACCTTTCCCCAAGTCAGTTAGCTTTGATAAAATTACAAAACGTTAGACTCTGGTAAAATAGTTTCTCTTCAAGGGAAACATTTGTTAAGAATTACAGAATGTTCTGACATATTGCAGAATATTACGTTCCCATTCCCATGTTGGAATCCCAAAGGGAATTTTCTCTGATTTTTACTATGAGAATCTGGTAGAGCTCCAGGATATAAAACTTACAAAAGTTAAGGGGCTCCCAAGAAGTTTTTAACTCTCAGGTTTGTCTACTCTGAGCCACTACAGATTCCTGCAGAGGTTCTTCTTAGAAGGAGTTCTGCTTTGGTAAGCTGTGATTTTCTGTATATGTCTCTTTATATCTCATATTATACACACACACACACACACACACACACACACACACACACACACACGTATTTCTGTGAATGTTACTAAAGTGTTTCTATAATAATTGGAGGTCTCAAATCCAAATAATATTATTATTTGGCCACCGTTTTAACAGATTTGGTGTTTATTCCTTTATCCTACTTAGACACCAAGATTTTTTTGCAGCTGTCAGATATAGCCAATAAACCCAGTTCTACCTATCTTAAGAGCTATATCAGGACTGTACATGGCAATAATTGAATATATATTATCAAGTAAATGTGTAAATCTTCACAGAAGAAACTGCAAATAATGTAAAACATTTTTTAAAATAATAGTGTGATGTATTAGTGTTGCAATTTCTTTAATGGTACATATTTGCTTAGAATCTTAACCAGGGATGGCTGACTGAACTGTTCTTAATTATTACCTATTCAGATCTTAAGTATTTTTGCAATTATACTATTTTGAATACTCTTGCATGCCAATTCCATGCTACTTTAGTAAATTAATCATTTCTTTATTTTAGCGCTAATATAAAAGCTACATAGAAATATCTCATAAAGTATATGTGTGGATAGATCGATGGGTAGATAGAGATTTTTGAATGATTTCACTTGCTTATTTACTAAAATTTCAGTCAAAAATTGCTAAATAAAAATATCTGCAATTATGGAGTTCCCGTCGTGGCTCAGTTGTTAACGAATCCTACTAGGAACCATGAGGTTGTGGGTTCGATCCCTGGCCTTGCTCAGTGGGTTAGGGATCCAGCGTTGCCACGAGCTGTGGTGTAGGTCGCAGACTCGGCTAGGATCCTGCCTTGCTGTGGCTGTGGCGAAGGCCAGCATCTACAGCTCCTGTTAGACCCCTAGCCTGGGAATCTGAATATGCCACAGGTGCGGCCCTAGATAAGGCAAAAAGACAAAAAAAAAAAAAAAAGAAAACTGCAAATAAATTATAGTTTTTGTATATAGTTATACTTTTAATAGCTGCTCTGTTTTAAAAATATCCAAGCCACCCCCTCCCCGCCTTTGTCCATTACACTTTCTTTGGGAGATAATTTCTTTGGGAGGTAATTTTTATCCTTTTTCTACTAATTTGGGATTATTCAGGAGAAAACATATTTGTGTGAAATGCATGCATTAAACTCAAACCCCAAACTATGAGACATCTATTGCCCCAATAAATTATATTTGAGAAAGTAATCTGTCTCATTAGTTGAATTGACTTATGATTATACTATGTTGAACACCTAGAAAAAGCATTAAAAGACAGAATAAAGACAAAGTCATCCACATACACTGTGATGTTTATATAAACATATCTAATGGTCAGACTCTGGAAACCATATTTGCACTTGTAATTGAAAACTTTTCATAACACACTTATTGCTGCTACTTGTGAATTATTAAATTACTAATAACTTGTGAAATAATATATCCACTATCAACCCACAAACATCAACAATATGTAGTTTTTAATTTTAAGCTCTTCCAACCCATAAGGGATTTTGATATATGGGATCTTCATTTTAGAAGCTTCACCTTCCTCTGAATGATGAACAATCCGATAAACCTTGGAGAGCCTAAATCCCTTTGGAAAGTTCCCTCAGTAAAATATCAAGAAAATTTTAGAAAACACATGAAAATGTATAAAATTATGATTTTCTTTGAATTATGAAACATAGTCTACTGAATATAATTCCAAGCCTTAAAATAATAGAAAGTAATTTCCTCATATCTCAGTATTTCCACTTCAGATCTTTTGGGCAATCATGAGCCATGTTCTTGTGTACTGATAGCATATTTTAAAAGCTATATTTCTATTTGTATTTCAAAGATATTTTCTCACTAATAACAACAAATGAAGCTAGCGAGTCATTATTTACGAAATTCTACTAAAAATAATTGATTCCTTCATTTGTGTGTTTTTGTTTAAATGCAATTTGAACCATAACTTCTGAACATATATTTTTCATTCTTTTAGGCAAAAGTAATTCCCATTTATTCCAGTTCCTTTTTTGTTTCATATAAGTTATTTTTATCCAGCTATTATTTTTCTTTCCCCAGATATAATGTTTACACAGTTCCTTGATTTTTTTAATGTTCTGGTCATTTTTCTTATTCATTTTTTCAGGTGATCTTCTAATTCCCTCAGTGGCAGCTGTACAGTTTAGAACTATTAACATTTGATGCATAATAAAAATTAAATGGGACAAATTTAAGCAACCTCCTTGAAAGCAGTTCTTAAATACATAGAATGGGATTAGGAATTTTTTTTTCTTTTCTCTTAATTATCGCACAGATAGAAAAAGATAAAATTTCTTAAAGTATCTAGTTTTCCCTTGGCAGAATAAATCAATGATTTGAAGGACACATTTTAATTTGTTTTTGTATAAAAAAAGAAACCCATTTGAAACTTGTATCAATTTTTTTTAATGATTTCTGGAAGCAAGTATCAACTGAGACTGAAAAATCTATAAAAGCAGATTGTTCACATTGCATTTCACTGTGTAATCACAGTCCAATTTGTTGCTAATTTAATGATATTAGTATTCTGTGAACTCTACCCATAAATAAGAGCCAAGAGCTGAAACAAATAATATCTAGATGAGACTTCTAAATTTAACATAAGACAAAAATGCAAAATGATCAATTTAAAATATACAACATCCTTAAACCATCAAAACAAGATTAAAGTACTTAATGGAGAAATACATATTTCAGGACATGTGAGAATAGTCATTTAAAAACACATTATTATCAAAATTGTTTGTAGTTACATCAGGTTGCTCAGAGCATTTAAAGTGAGAAATAAATGCAAACATTTCTAGTCTATTTTATGTTAAAATTCAGTATTTTTCCCCTATTGCTCTCTTTTCTATCTTATGTGTATAGATTTTTTATTTTTTAATTACCAGCATATTTAACAATAATTTATATTGCATACATTGAACAAGCAAATGTAAATTTACTCTCTTAGATTACTATTTCCTAAAATTTTTGTTTAGACTTTGAAGTTAAAAGTTGTAATACAAATTTGAAATAGGAACACTGAGAATGTGATAGGGATTTAAGCATTTTATATTATGTCATGGAACAAAGTAGGATTGCTGCAGTTTGTGGAGGTATTGCAGACAGCAGTAAGATAAGATGCGTAATTATAAACTCTTTGGGCAAAACAACTATATTTTATGACTAAAATAAAGTGGTAACTCAGAAAGTTTACAATAGGAATTGTAATATGCCATTTACCCTTGTTCATACAATCGTCATCTGACATATTCTATGCATTTTCACTGGATGGGGTAAATATTAGTTGAAACAAATCTGACTTAAAGACTACATTAAAAAAAAGTTCCCATACCATAATATTATTATTTAGCAGTTTTTTCACAGTACAAAAACAATATATCTTAAAGCAGTCATGAATGGCTACTTCTCATGACCTTTCACATATTTCTCTAAATAAATCAGCTTTCTTCCTCACAATGAAATATCAAAGCCTATTCAGATTGAAAAGTTGGGTTTAGTATAATAGCTTTTTAGTTTCCAATTTCCTTGTTTTTACAGAGAAGACTTTGAATTTATTGTTGTATTAGAATTTGTGGCACACACACCCCATAGATACTACTTTTTAATGAATTGATACATCTTTCTTGCTTAACAGGGTAGATATACATACACATATGTTCTGAAATCTGACTGTTTCCTTTAAAATAAGAATAATGAGCAAACAAATTGTCCATTCCTTGGTAAAAGCTTTTACAAATAATCCTGTGTTTGTACATGAGCTGCAAACAGCAGGAAAAACGTAGTGGCTCTGTCAGGGACTGCGATAAATAAGTAGCAACCTGACTTTGCCATTGATTTTCTTTTCAGCCTTGGATAGGTTGCCAATCCTTTTTCCTATCATTTCATATATTAACTTGAAATAAATTACTAAACTGTTTCCAAGCTTGTTATGAAGACAACTTTTGTGTAAGCTCATATTTAAAGGTGAAGCTAAATTTAGGTTTATGCAATAAACAGTTATGACTATTTCCTTATTCTATCATTATAACTTTTTGTTTTTCCTTTGGAATTTTGTTTTCTGTGTGTGTGTGTGTGTGTGTGTGTGTGCGTGTGTGTGTGTGTCTGTGTGTATGCTTAAACTAATAGTATTTTCAATGTTTATTTGAAAGTGTCTATACATGTATTTTATGTATATGTTTTGGTTTGGTTCATAGAGTAAGTGTTCTACAAAAGTGTCTTAGCTCTTTAAAGGGTATTCGTTTAAGTGAAAACTACTGTAATTTGTTAGTCTTCTGTGACAATTCAAGATGTTCCTCACATTCTGATATAAAGATTGAAAGGGAATAATTTGCATATATTTTCAGAGTTGAACATGCTGAGAAGTAGAGAATAAGATGTTGTCTAATAAGACATTCATTACATATACTAATTTAGAATCATTTTTAAGTTCAAATTTTTAGCATGGTTCAAGATAATAACTATGTTTAGAGCCACTGCTGTAGTGTCAGGTGTTTGACTTTAATCTCTGTCATGCAGTATGCAAAGACACTTTTTTAATGACAAAGCCTACTATTGGATCTACGAAAGAAGAAACTTATTTAAAATCTATCATATCTCACATCGGTGGAATTAAAAACTCCACATTTTAATTCAGTATTGTCAATGTCTCCTATGGAATGGAGTTTTAAAAGTTTTGCTTAAAAACTTTTTCTGGTCTATTTTCAGTGGCCTGAAATATATGTAAAACGGTTCCAAGAAAAAAATTGTGACATTTATTAATGCTTTCCTTTGAATGCATTTTTCCAACCCTCTCTAAATAATATATACTTATAAAATGAATATATGCTTGTTTTACATTTTTTAAATTAAAAGTGTGAAAAATAGGAGTTCCTGTCGTGACTCAGTGGTTAACGAACCCGACTAGGAACCATGAGGTTGCGGGTTCGATCCCTGTCCTTGCTCAGTGGGTTAAGGATCCGGCGTTGCCGTGAGCTGTGGTGTAGGTTGCAGACAAGGCTTGGATCCCGCATTGCTGTGGCTATGGCGAAGGCCGGCGGCTACAGCTCCTGTTAGACCCCTAGCCTGGGAACCTCCATATGCGGCGGGTGCGGCCCTACATAAAAAGGCAAAAAGACAAAAAAAAAAGTAAAAGTGTGAAAAATAATAATCTAATAACATGTAACAATTTGGCATATTTTCTGACATTATAGTTTTAGTCAAGTATGTTTGACAAAGTTGAAACCATGCTCCGTATAGAGTTTTGTTTTGTTTTGTTTTGCTTTGCTTTAATTTAAAACTTGCCTAATGAAGTTGCCTAGTCTTTGTCCCTGGAATGGATCCTCTAAACCCTTCAAATTTTCCTGGTGATAGGCATGTCTTTGTTACTTATTCGGGCCCCTCTAAGCACACCTGAGCTTATGCTAATAAGATGACTCATGGTGGATCCATAGATATTTTAAGGTAATGCAGTGGTACAGATTGGGAGTTAGTCATGGAAGATGATTAGAGAGATGGTGCTTTTAATCATATATTTGACTGACCTCCAGAAAGGGGAATATGGCTGGAAATTAATTTCAATCAAGAAACTAGTAATTCACTAAATCATACCTATATAATAAAACTCTCCCCAAAATATAGACACCAAAACTCAGATGACCTGTCTTGTTGCCAACATGAGTCCTAAGAACTCAGGCCATGTCACCCTCCATGTTGTCACATATTGGTATGGCATGAGAGTGACATGTCCTGAGTCCCGAGGGAGAGGAAAATGGAAACTTATAATATCAGGCCCTCCCATAACTCGTCTGGTATGTCTGTTCTTTTCCTGATTCTGAATTGTTTCCTCTTGCTATAAGCTATAATTATATGTGTAGCACTTTCATCAGTTTTGTGTGTCATTTTAATGAATTGTTGAATCTGAGGGGAAAATCTTCCAATATTATAGGAAGCTTTTCAGAATTATTGGAGGCCTAGGATCCCCTAAATTTATGGTTTAGTGTCTGAAGTGAGTGAAGTTTTGTTCAGAATTGTGCCTTTAATTTGGGTCATGAGGTCCAAATCCACTTAGTTGATAAGAAAGTCATTGAAACATTTTATAACAATAATTTCTAGTTTAGTTACATTTATTTGAAAAATTTAGTTCTAAATTTCACAATAGTATAATAAGCCATTATTATTTAACCATAATTTTAATCATTCTGTAATGAATGTATAATGTTTGATATATTTTACTTTTTATAAATTAGTACATATACCTTTATTAAAATTTGGAAAATTTTAAAAAGTCAAATAAAAAATGAAAATTAAATGCTACTATTACTCTTTTGATGCATAATTTCTCAGAATTTTATTTGCATAATTTTTATATCATTTTGTAGTTTATTGTGCTATTGTACTTTATCAAAGGCATCTGAGATAATTCTATTTTTAACTTTTAGAGAAATTGATATAGTCTCTTCCTTAGTATGGTGAAATTTCTTTTAATAATGCACAAGTGTTCCAAATTCTCCACATCCTAGCCAGAATTTACTTTGTTTGGCTTTTATGACCTCAGCCATCCTGATGGGTCTGAGGTAGTACCTAATTGTTATTTTGATTTGCATTTATCTTATGATTAGTGATGTTGAGTATCTTTTCAAATGATTGTTGGTATTTCTTATTAATTTTTATTCTTTCTGTATATTTTTGTTTTCTTTTTTAATTTGTTCCAGATATAGTTCCCAATAGTTGGTTATATTAATTAGTATTTTGTTTTTACATTTACAACTAGTTTAATTTGGAGAACATACAATTTACATGGTACAAAGTGAAATATTCTATGGGTGGTTCACTGACTTACTTTAAGAATAAATTAGGCATTTGATTAAACATGTTTCAAAATTTTAAAAGCTTACAGTACAGACCATGTTTTATATAGTGATTCTTAAATTTTCCAGTGTGAATATACCTATTATTTCTTTTTTTTTGTATGGAATTCTTTTTTAAAATACAAATGCTTTCAAGTAATAAGGTAACAAATCCATGTAGTCCATGAAAGAAAAAATGTTAACACTTTCTCAAATTTGCATCATTTTAAAACAACAGAAGTATGGAATTATTATATACATATAATTGATACCTGTTTTGCACACTCTCCAGCCCTATTTTCTTCCTCACTAAATGTGTTATGCTGAAAGTTTTTACCTTTCTGATTCACATTTCATATTTTAACTATATAAGTGAATGTTCACAAACAACATATTCCTTTATGTTATATTTTAAAAACTGTTTTCACTATACAGACATTTTACATCCATGACAGTGTATGAAATATATTATTTTATGGCTGTTATTCAAGATAGACTTGTGCTGGTACATGAAAATCTAATTCAATCATTTAAAATGCTATTATTCTGTTATGTGAATATATTATAATTTACTTATATATTTGCCTGCTGAAGCATAGATGATATGCAATGAGCATTCTTTTCTAAAATTTTGAAGAAAAACTTTAAGAACACGTGCAAATCTTTAGCTATATGAAAAATATAGTTAAATTACTGGTAACATCCAATTAAAATGCTATTTTTTAAAGAAAGATGAGAAAAACACATATTGTCACCCTACAAAGCCACCTTAATATATTAAAATTCTAAAAACACTTGGGTTATGATTTCTTCCGGTTCTTGCTTCCTCCCAAAATTTTATCTAGGGACATATTCTCATCACTTGGGAATTTTTTTTTTTTTGTACCCACGGTATATGGAAGTTCCCAGGAGCTGCAGCTGCCGGACTATGCCACAGCCACAGCAATGCCAGATCCAAGCCGTGTATGCCACCTACACCACAACTCGTGGTCACATCAGATCTTTAACCCTCTGAGTGGGGCCAGGGATTTGAATGCACTTCCTCATGAATACCAGTCAGGTTCATTACTTCTAAGCCACAAAGGGAACTCCTCTTAGTGCATGTTTAAAAATATTTTTATTGTGATAAAAATACATACAATGTAATATGTATCATTTTAACCATTTTTAAATGTACAGTTCAGTGGCATTTAGTACATTCAAATTGCTGTGCAAAGATCACCACTCTCCCTCTCTAAAAAATTTTCTTCCTCACAAACTGAAATTCCATACACATTGAGCAATAACTCCCCCAGTGGCCCTCTCTGCAACTCCTGGAAGCCACTCTTTTGCTTTATGTCTTTAGAACTTTGATTAGTATAGGTACCTCATATAAGGACAATCACATGATATTTGCTCTTTTATCACTGGTTTGTGTCAATAAATCTCACATTTTTGTCAACACTTATCTTCTTCCCTTTTTCTCTTTTGTTTTTAATAACAGTTATCCCAGTAAATGTGAGTTTGTATCTCATTGTGGTTTTGGTTTGTATTTCTCTAAGGATTAGTGATGATGAACATCTTTTAGCTCTTTCTCTCTCTCTTTTTTTTTAATTTTTTTTTTTTTTTTTTGTCTTTTTAGGGCTTCGCCCACAGCATATGGAGGTTCCCAGACTAGGGGTCCAATCAGAGCTGTAGCCACTGGCCTGTGCCACAGTAAAGCCTGATCCGAACTGTGTCTGTGATCTACACCATAACTCACAGCAACACAGGATCCTTAACCACAGAGTGAGGCCAGGGATCAAACCTGAATCCTCATGAATGCTAGTTAGATTCGTTTCCGCTGAGCCACAATGGGAATTCTTGTTGAGCATCTTTTTATTTGCTTATTGACCATTTGTATATATATCTTCAGAAAAATGTCTATTCAGGTCCTTTCCCTGTTTCCTACTCAGGGTGTATTGCTGTTGAGTTATAAGTGTTCTTTACACATTCTGGATAGTAACTTTATTTTATATATATACACATATGATTTGCAATTAATTTTACTCACTCTGTGTTCTGATTTTTCATTCTGTTGATAGTATCCTTTGATACACAGGAGCTTTAAATTTTGTTTATGTTCAATGTGTCTATTTTTTTCTTATTGTATCCTTGCTTTTGATGTCATATCCAAGAAATCATTTCTAAGTCCAATGTCCTGAGGCTTTTGCTGCCATGTTTTCTTCAAAGAGTTCCATAATTTTAGACTTTCATTTAAGTTTTTGATTCATTTTGTGTATGGTGTAAAGTAAGGGTCCATTTTCATTTTTTGCATGTGAATAACCAGTTTTCCAAACACCATTTTTTAAGGAGCTGTTCTTTCCCTATTGAATAATCTTGACACTCTTGTAGAAAATTATTTGACTGTATAAGTGAGCTTAGGCTCTCAGTTTTATTCCATTGACCTCTGTCTTTGCCAGTGCTACTTGTTTTATTTACTGCAGTTATTCGTAAGTTCAATACCAGGAAGAATTAGACTTCTAACTTTGTGCTTCTTTATCAAGATCATCTTGGTAATTCTCTCCTTTATGATTCCATATGAATTTTATGATATATTTTTCCCCTTTCTGAAAAAAAAAATTGCATTGAATCTCTAGCTTGCTTTGGATCATATTGCCATCTTAACGATATTAAATTTTTTCAAACCATGAACACAGGATGTTTTTCCATTTATTCGTGTTTAATTTTTTTTCAGCTGTGTTTTTTTAGTTTTGAGTTTTCAATTCCTTGATTAAACTTACCCCTAAGTAATTTATTCTTTTTAATGCTATTGTAAATGGGATTTGTTTTAATTTTCTTTTCAGATTTGTTTTATTATCAGTTCATGGATATTAAACGTTTTTATTTGTTGATTTTATACCATGTGTCTTTGCTGAATTTGTTCTACTAGGTTTTATGCTGTGTGTGGAATATTTACTAGTATCTACACATAAGTCCACTTCAAATCCAGAGATAATTTTACTTCTTGCTTTCCAATTCAGATGCCTTTTACTTATATTCTTGCCTAAAGGCTCTAGTTATGACTCCTAAGTCTAGTTAAATAGAAGTGTTTAAAGTGGACATCCTTTTCTTGTTGTTAATCTTAGATAAAAAATTTGAGCATTTGACCATGTAATATGAGGCAAATTCTGGGTTTTTCATGTATTTCCTTTATTATGTTAAAATAGTTCTTTGTATTCCTAGTTATTGATTTGTTTTTATCATAAAAGGCTGTTTAATTTTGTCAAATATTTTTTTCTGTGTCAATTGAAATAATCATATTTTTTCTTCTTTTCTGTGCATATGGTATGTTGTCTTGATTGATTTTAGCATACTGGACAATGCTTGAATTCTGATAATAAACATCACTTTCTTATGGTGAATAATCCATTTAATGTGCTGTTTTATTTGGTTTGCTTGTATTTTGTTTAAGATTTTCACAGAATTTTCATCTGTAATTTCTTTTATTGTACTATCTTATTATGGCTTTGGTAACAGGGTAATGTGGGGCTTATAAATGAGTTAAGTAGTCTTCCCTTCTCTTCAGTTTTTTGGAAAGAGTTACAGAAAGATTGGTTTCAGTTTTTCAAATGCTTTGTATAATTCACCAATTAAGTCATCTGGTCCTAGAATTTTCTTTTTTGGTGTATTTTCAATTACTGATTCAATCTCATTATTAGTTATAGATATATTCAGATTTTCTATTCATGATTCAGTACTGGCAGATTGTGTGTTTCCAAGAATCTGTACATATTATCTAGGTTATGCAATTTGTTCACATACAATTGTTCATAGTACTCTCATATAGTCCTTTTTATTTCCATCTTTTTTATTTCTGTAAATTTCATAGTAATGCCCTTTCATTTCTGATTTTATTTATTTTAATTTTCTCTTTTATTGTTATTTAATCTAGCTAAATGTTTGTTAACTTGATTTTTCTTTTGAAGAACCAATTTTTAGGGTTTGTGGATATTTCCTATTCTTTTTCTCACTTCTATTTTACTTAATTTTTCTGTAATCTTCGTTATTTTCTTGCTTTTGCTACCTTTGGATTAAGTTTGTTTTATTTTCCTTTTTTAGTGTTTTTCTCCTTTTTTAGTGTGTTTTCAGATCTTTTTTCATGAAGATATTTTCTTTGTCTCTACCATTAGGATTGTATATAATTCCCTAAAAGCTGTAACCATCTATTTTAAATTGTGTCCATCTTAACTTCAATGTAATACAAAAACTCTACTTCTTTAAAACTCTGTTTATGTTATTGATATCATAAAATACACATTTATTTTGTACCCATTAACATAGCTTCATGTTTTAATGAATTTGTTTCATATTTTTGGTAGAAAATAAAAAGTAGAGTTATAAGCCAAAGTACAATATCATCAATTTTTATATTTTTCATGTTATCAACTCTACTGTATTTATATCTTAACATTATTTCAAGTTACTGTCTAGCATCCTTTTATTCATCCTGAAGGACTCTTTCTTGTATTTCTTATAGGGCTAATCAAATTCCCAGTTCACTGGATTATTTTCTGCACTTAAAGATATTATCTCACTACTTTTTGGTCTCCAGGATTCTCCTGGGAAAAATCTGTTGATAATTTTATTAAGGATTGCTCATATGGGACAAGTCACTTTGCTGCTTGTAAGATTCTCTGTTTTTGATTTTTGACATTTGATTATAATGATTTTTAATTTAATGGATCTCTTTGGTGTATTCTACTCAATCTTCTTGTATTTATAGATCCCTGTATCTCCTCAAATTTGGGTTGTTTTCAGCCATTATTTCTTTAAATAATCTTTCAAGCCCTTTCTATTCTCCTGGGACTCTAATAGTGCCTGTCTGCTTAATGATGCCCTTTAAGTTCCTTAGACTGCCTTTACTTCCTTCACTCTTTTTTTCTTTTTCCCTTCAGACATGTTAATTTCTAATGATCTGTCTTCAAGTTCACTGATGCCTTTATCTACCTGTATGCTTTGTTGGGCCCTCTAGGTAATTTTTCAGTTCAGGTATTATAGCTTTCAGTTTCAGAATTGTTTTTGTTTCCTTTTTATAAATAAATATCTTTATTGATATCCTGGGTTTAGTCACATTATCATTTTCCTGATTTTCCTTATTCTTTTGTCTTTGTATTTGTTTAACTCCTTGAGAATATTTAACTCTGAGAAAATCTTTGTCTAGTAATGCTCATGCCAGCAACTCTTTAGGTATGATTTCTGGAAGCTTATTTTGCTCCTTTGAATGGGCTTTTTTTCCCATTAATTATATAAAATGGTATGAAGACATAAATCACATTTAACCCAAATTTCTAATTTTCTCACCATAAATTTTTTAGGGCATATTTTCCCCACTGATTACGAAAGAAAATTTTCCAAAGTTCCCATTGTGGCTCAGTGTGTTAAGAACCTTGACTAGTAAGTATCCATGAGGACAGGGTTTGATGCTTGGACTCACTCAGAGGGTTAAGGATCTGCTGTGGCCACAAGCTACGTTGTAAGCCAAAGATGTGGTTCAGATCTTGTGTTGCCTAACCCCTATCCTGGGAACTTCCATAAGCCACAGATGCAGCTGTAAAAAGAAAAGAAAAAAAAAAAAAACTTCCTTCTATCTCTATTGGGGAGTTTGGTGCAATTTAGCTTTTATTTTTTCCCCAAAACTTTTCCTGGCAACACTAGTAGTTTTTAATTTCTATAGGTTTGATGTGAACAGAACATATATGGTTGTTAGTTAAACTGCATGATTAAGGAGAATGAAAAAGGGCTTAAACCCTGACCATCTTTCTTCAACTTCTGAACAAAAAGCCATCAGGAGCAAAAGAAATTGCAGGAAGTCAGCACTTAAAAGAAATGTTCTCATCTAAAACATCTTCTAAGGTATACTGCTGTTGAATCAGCATACCCTCAAAATTTTTTCCTTTCCCTTTAAAATGGAAACTAATCAACAAATGTTGTCACTAAATTTGTAACCTTTCTTCTTTACCATGTCAATTAAGATTAATAGACAGGAGTTCCCTTGGTGCAGTGAGTTAAGGATCTGGCATTGTCACTGTAGTGGCTCAGGTCACTGCTGAGGCACAGATTTGATCCTTGGACTGGGGAATTTTCACACTCTACAGACACAGCCAAAAAAAAAAAAAAAAAAAACAGGGAAAGAAAGAATAATAGACATACTGCAGTTTAGGATACATAATGCAGTTTAAGTAGATGGTTAAATGTGCCAAATAATGAAATTCCCACTAGGACAAATGCTGAGGCCATTCCCAAGAAGAATGAGACCCAGAAAATTACCCATTATTATAAAATATTTATTATTGTTAAAATTTTTCTCCAGTGAGTATATATCCTTTTTTTATTAAAGTATAGTTGATTTACAGTGTTGTACCAATTTCTGCTATATATATCCATTTCTGATATTAGATTTTTTATTTTAAAATTAGTACATAATCATAAATGAAAATTTGTAAAATACAAAAAGCCAAACATAAAAATTAAAAGGAATCACTCAGCCTTTTGATTCATATATTTTAGAATTTTCATGTGCATGTTTTTAATAGTTTTTTATATTAAAAATATAAAAACACTTTCATTTTTGTCACCAAATATTTGTTCCATATCTTCACTCCACATTTCATATAACTGAAAATATATGTGGTCTTTGTGACCACTTGCTTCTTTTAATTAATATATTCAGGGTCTATCTATGTTGTAGCATTGCATTTATGATGGCCAAATGATATATCACATTTCGCTCACTCAGTCATCTATTGATAGATATGTGGGCTATTTATACTTTTTTGGGTATTATGAATAACCTTGATGTGAAATTTTATGTATGACATTTTGGGTGGGCATGGTTGTAATTACTCTTGATTACATACCTAGAGTAGAATGTGGAATGACTGGGGCATATGGAAACTCTATATTTAACATTTGGAGGAACTGTCAAAGGGTTTTACAAAGTAGCTGCAACATTTTACATTTCCACAGGTAATGTATGAATGTTTCCATTCCTCCACATCCTTGTCAACCCATTATTATCTGTTTTTTATTGTAGTCATCTTTGTAAGTGTGCAGAGGTATCTTATATTCATTTTGTTTTGCTTTTCCCAAATGACTAATGATGTTCGATATCCTTTCATGGGCTTATTGTTCATTTTTATATCTATTTTGGAGAAATACCTATTCATGTTTCTGCCTGTTGTAATTAGGTTGTCTTTTTTTTTAAGACTTCTTTATAGAAACTAGCCATAGTTCTCTTATCAGACTTATGACTTAAAAATATTTCTTCCATCCTCTGTGTAAGAATCTTCATGATCTGGGTTTTATGTCCACCACTCAATGCCTAAAATGGCTGTCAAAGAAAGAGATAAGCACCTTTACACAAACTGAAGTAGGTCTGTATTGGTAAGACAGGAAGAAACAATTTACCATGCACTAGTTTCCAGTACATTGCTGGAGAAAATGAGTTATTTAAAGAAAACAAAATAACACACATATATGTACATATATATATCTTACATAGCAAGATATACATTAGCATGCTACATAATATACATTAATATAATATATGTTATTATTTTACATACAAATAAAAGATTCCATGAGGAGTCATAGGCCAAGAAAACAGCAAGTTTATGCTAAGTCAGAAAGAGCAGTAGATAAGTCAATATATTTTGTGGTAGTTCTCTAATTTAATTACCTTTCATTACAGATAAAACTTGAAATTTGGAGAAAGTATCACCATTTCAAAAAGTGAAATATGCTAATACGAGGGTGCCTGAAGCACTAATTACAAGAGATTTCTCACTGGAAAAAGCTTAAACTGCATCTTTATTAAACTTAAACACAGCATATAAAAATTTGCCGATGGCAGACAACTCCAGGCAGTTCCTCTGGCCACAATGCAATAACAGTGCTTTAATTCTGTCATCTCAGATCCAGAAAGCTATTGCCCATCATTTCAGGGAGGTGATGAGCTAATGTTTTGAAAATAAGCAGATTTCATTTGACAATGTGTCTAAAATTTTGTGTCAGCACAAACCTCCAATTTATGATGGCTTTTTCATTCTTGGTGACCTTTAACATGCCTTAACATTAATTCCTTAACTGTTGGCAAAATTGGATATGGAAAAGATAAAGCCAAGGAGACAAAGTTAATTACTCTATGTATTAAGTTATGTTGATTGTAAAGAAACATTAAGATTTTCTATAAGTAATTTAACTGATTTTAGTGTGTTATCTAGTAAACATTAGCAAATGGCACTTTAATGGATGTAATTATAATGCGGATTGAACAAACACAATATATACCTTTGAGGAGTTTATTTACTAAAAGAGATATTGACATAGAAATATATACAAACGTAAATACATGAAATGACTATAATTATATTTGTATATTTTTGATTATTAAGGTTAACAGTAATATAACAAAGCACAAGTCAAGCTTTCTTTCTACAATGTACAAGTTCGTTATTTTTACTAGCACAGTATCCACGTTATATTTTTTCTTTTGAGATAGAATCATTACATATTAGTAAAGTATGACAATGTTAACTGAGAAAAAAAAGTATATACAGTACTTTATGCTCATGCTTTAAATGTAGCTGCTTAAGAGTTTTTTACATTTATTTGAGATTTATTTCTTTGTTTCAAGAAATTATTTTTGAACTCACGTTAAGTTTATATCTTAAAATGCATGCCAGAAATACAATTCAGTTCTTATGTGCTTTAAAACTTTAATTATGTAATTATATGACAGAGTAACTGCAAATTATAAAGGCAATATTATACAAGATTAGGACAACTGTGATGTGTAGTTTTTTAGAATTTAAAAGATTTATTATAGCACTCTTCTAGACGATCTAACTTGAATAAAACCTAATTTAAGATCTTCGCAAAAAATAAAATTCATCCGAGTCCAAATATAATATCTCAACTGTTAGTAGAAAATTTAACATGCACACTGAGGTATATGGAATGATTGCCTAACAGGGACCTGCTGTATGGCACAGAGAACTCTACCAAATATTCTATGATAATCTATGTGGGAAAAGAATCTGAAAGAGAATGGATGTGTATAATTGTATAACTGAATCACTTTGTTTTATGGACGAAATTATCACAAAATTGTAAATAAACTATACTTCAATAAAACTTAAAAGATGAAAAACATAAAATGCCAATTAAAGATTATGTATATTATACTCATACATTCCGTGCCTGAATATTTGAATGCCAGATTAATTATGAAGACATCTTAGTGAAAGTAAAATGAATAGTATTAAGAAAAGAGTGCCCAATATTGCCATGTGTATTCAACAAAGTACTGCAAGTCAACCAAATCAATTAGGCAAGGGAAAAAAGAAACCAAATTAGAAAGCAAGAAGTAAAGTTATTTCTCTTTGCTAACAGCATAATCATGTAAGTAGAAAACCATAAAGATTTCACAAAAATGTTAGAACTAATAAATTCAGCAAAGTTGCAAGATAAAAAAATCAGTCCACACAATCAGTTTCTATTCTGCACACTAACAGTGACAAGTATAATATGAAATTGACAACAATTGCATTTACAAGAGCATCTCTCCATATACCAAAGCAATGAGATTTCTCACAGTTTCAGGAAGTGATGAGGCTAATGAAAGAAGAATAAAATGGTAAAGGTATTTCAATCTTTAAAAAAGTAAGCAAATACAAATAAAAATTGAAACTGGTTTGATAAACTGCCCCTATTTACTCATACCATCTTATTCAGCCCTTTCATTAGCCACAAAAAAGCTAGTGTACTTCTTTTCCAAATAGAAAAACTGAGGTACTGAAAGTTTAAGTAACTTTCTCTAAATTATACATATTTAGGATCTATTCAAATGCCTTTGACTCTGAAAATCTGGATTTCAGGTTCTTAGCAATACTTTCACTGTCCAGCTTACAATTTATTCCTCATATGTCCACAAAATAAACTCAGTAATTACAGAATACGTTTTTAATCTGAACACTGATCTGTCCAAATGAAAGAAATAAGAAAATTTTAAAAGAAAGAAGTATATTTGACAAATAAATAAAAGAAAACTTTTCTTTTAAAAATGCAAAATAAAATAGATATTTCACTAATTAGCTTAAAAAAGTAAGAAAAGAGAAACACATAAATACATGTGGAGAAATAGATGTGGATAAAAGTGTAAAAATGGTGAAATGGCACAACACTGAAAATCAACTATACTTTAATTTTTAAAAATTCATTAAAATGAAAGAATAATTTATTCAATTCCACAAAAATAAATGCAAAGATCTAGATCAAATACCTGGTTTTATAAAAAAAATAAAATAACAAAGTTGTTTTTTAAAAGAAAAATCTAAACAGACAAGTTACCTTTGGGTATATAATATTTAAGAACATAGTCCAATAACTGCTACTTAAACCCACTAGTCACAGAATGATTTTATAGGTGAATTATTTTAAATCTGGAGAGAGCAGATAAGTCCAATACTTTAATTTTTTTTTTATTTTTTGGCACACCCAAGGCTTGCAAAACAAGCCTGTGCCACAGCAGTGACCCAAGCCAAGAGCAGTGAAAATGCCAGGTCCTTAACCCACTGAGCCACAAGAGAACTCCAAGTCCAGTACTGTTAAAATGATTATTCTTTATGGGCTGAATTATTCCCCCACCCTGACAAATTTATATGTTGAAGCCCTAACACCCAGTTTCTCAGAATGTGACTGTATTTTGAAATTGGCCCATTAGAGATATGATTAAGTTAAATGATGCCCTATGGTGGCTCCAAAACAATCTGACTGGTGTACTTATAAGAATAAATTTGGACACATAGATACTAAGCATGCATGTGCCAGAGGAAAGACAGTGAGAGGATGCAACAAGAAGGTAGACATCTGCAAGCCAAGAAAAGAGGCTTCAGAAGAAATCAAACTGTAGATACCTTTATCTTGGCTATCTAAGCTCCAGAACTGTGAGAAATAAATTTCTCTACTTTAAGTCACCTAGACTGCCATAATTTGTTATGGAAATCCTAGTAAACTAATACAATTTCAGGGCATGGAGGAAAACTCCCAAATTCCTGTTTACAAGTCCACATAACACTGATACCAAACCTGACAAAGCACACAGATAAAAGAAATCCCAGAGCAATTTCAGTCATAAATGCTGATGCAAAACCTTAAATAAAATATCAGGTAGGAAAAATTTAATCTTAGGTAAATATTTGACATAATTAATCATACTATTAAAAAGTCAGTGGAATTTAATAAACACCTGATAATATTTGACAAAAGTCAACATTACAACATAAATTCTTGATTAAAAAATGTCTTACTAAAATATTGGTAGCTGGACATTTAAGAGCTCTAGCTTTAATTACAGAAATATAAATATACATATTTCAAAATACAAACCATACCATTTTTTATCGAAATATCATTGATGTATAACATTGTGTAAGTTTAAGGTATTATACCAATCTATTAATTTGATATATTAACATTTTGAAATACGATTACCCTCGTGACATTAGCTAACACCTCTATCAGGTTATATAATATCATTTCTTTTCTGTGGTGGAAAAAATTAAGATGTACTCTCTTAGCAGCTTTGAAGTTCATAATACAATATTGTTGACCATAATCACTCTGCTGTGCATTAGACGTCTGGGATTTATTTATCTACTGGCTCCCAGTCTTTACTCTTGAAAACATATCCCCAATTTATGTACCCTCTAGTTCCTAGTAATCATAATTCTACTCTATTTTTACAAGTTTAGGTTTTTTTTAGATTTCTCATTGAGGTGATATCATACAGTATTTGTCTTTCTCTATCTAATTTATCTCACTTAGCAAGGTCCATCATGTTGTTGCAAATGACAGTAATTCTTTTTTTCTCGTGGCTGAATAATATTCCACTGAATATACAAAACATATCTTCTTTATCAATTCAGGAATTGATGGATACTTAGCTTGTTTCCATATCTTGGCTATTGTGAAAAATGTTGAAATAAACATGGAAGTGCCTATCTCTTTGAACACTTGTTTTCATTTCCTTTCACTATATACCCAGAAGTGAAATTGCTGGATCATATGTTAGTTCTATGTTTATTTTTTGGGGGGGAACCTCCATATTGTTTTCCATAGTGGCTGAACCAATTTACAGACTTACCAACAGTGTATAAGTATTCTCTTCGCTTCATATTTTTGCCAACACCTGTTATCTCTTGTTTTCTTTGTGATAGTGATTCTAACAGGTAAGGTGATATGACTAAGGTGATATCTCACTCTGGTTCTACTTTGCATTTCCTTGACAGAATCATTTTTATTAGCCAAACTTTAGCTATAAAATAAGCCAAGATGCACATCACCACTACTACCACTATGCTTTTCTGGATACTCTAGAACACAATTTGATAAATAAGAGATAAGGTATAAATACTCATACAAATGACAATGTTTTATGTAGGTTACACAATCACAGTTTTGAAAACAATCTCTGGATACAGCAATTAAAATCAATAGTAGAACTCAATAAAGCAGTTGGTTATAAAACTTATATACAAATCTCAATAGATTTTCAATATATACAAAATAATTAATTAGAAAATATAATGGGGGAAACATCATTTGCATCAGAAGAGAAATGAAATACTTAGGAATAAATTAAATAGGTCGAATGTGTGACCTTTGAAACACTCCTAAGTCATTTAAGAACTGACTTAATGAGCAAATACTCATTATTTTTCGATAGAAAGGACCCAATATTTTAATGATATCACTGTTTTGTAAATTAATATCAAGATTTAATATGAATTAATAACAATAATATATTGTGGATTGTCACAAATTTATATTATTATGTACCTGGAAATTATCCAGATGATCTCTGATAAAAGAAGAATAATTAGTTATACTAATCCTTCTTCCAGCTTTTAAAATAAGGCATGGTAATTAAGGAGACTGATAGTCTTCCTTGAGTAGAGTAACAAATAAAGATCACATACATTTCCAAAATATATTCCAAAGTATATCAGATTTTGGATATGATTGAGATGTAATTGAACAAGCATTCTCCATACAATTTCCAGGCTTTGAGTTAAGAAAGGCCCAAGATTTCCAAGACTGTAAAAATTATCCTTCCATATTTACATGCTCAATCTGCAATTTATTTTAGTAACAAAGCACTTAGTTGATATATGGATCCATTTAAATAATATCAAGGAAGAAACATACTTCATCCATCGAAGCAGTAAAGATTTTAAAATTTTATTATTCTCACTCATAAATAAAGTACAGGAAACTAATACTTTGATATTCGTAGGTGGAAATGTAAATTGATGATTTGGGAGAAGGGGTGGCAAATTGGCAATATCAGAATTTAAAGTACAAGTATTATTTGAAGCATTATTTCGCGTCTAAGAATTTATTTTACAGATGAAATCATATAAGGAACCAGAGATGTTTGTTACAGTGTGTATGTTTGTGTATACATGTCTGTCTATCTATTATCTATCTATCATCTATCTATCTGTCTATCTAGTTTGTTCAGTTCTAATCCATTTCTTGAAAGATACACATGAACAAAATCTGTTAATATTATCTTCGTGGAGTGGAATTATTGTAGTCAGGGGGTATAAGCTTTTTCACTGTACACAATTCAACATTTTTTGCATTTTTACCATGAGTACGTGCTTTTAATAGTAAAAGTTCTATTTAAAAATAAGTCATTTATCAAAATACCAATATGACATGCAATTAAACAATTTTAATCAAGATGTGCTTTATTTGTAACATTCAAAAATTTTAAACATGAGATCATAAAAATTATGAAAGGCAATTGCACCAGAAAGATGACGGATTTCAATATCTTCCCTTGTGTGACTATACCAAAACTTACGTGCATTTTCCAAAAATTTCCAGAGCATAACCCACACACACAGAGTGTAGGAAAAATCTTTTGTTTTAGCATCTAGAAATGAAATATATATTCTATACTTCAACACATGAGTATTCAACATAAGCATGTGACCAACTGGGGAAAATTTAATATGTATGTAGGTACAGTAATATACATTTATGTGTATCTATCTATATATTTCTAATATTATATTTAAATATATATGTTTGTGAAAATATATATATAATATATATATGTTCACTACTTATAAAGTTTTTTCTCTCAAAATCATAAAAATACATCTGGATTAGGCTTCTTTGTAAACAATAAATCATTTGGTCAACATGATACTCACTATATGATTTTTATACTATATTACCAAAGTTCATAGAGATCGGTCTAAAAATGTTTTCCAGGGAGATCCCACTCTGACCTAGCAGAAACAAAGCTGACTAGTGTCCATGAGGATGCGGGTTCAATCCCTGGCCTCGCTTTGTGGGTCAGGGATCCAGCGTTGCATGAGCTGTGGTGTCGGTCGCAGATGCAGCTAGGATCCCATGTTGCTATGGCTGTGGCTTAGGCCGGCAGCTGTAGCTCTGATTCAACCCATAGTCTGGGAACTTCCATATACCATGGGTGTGGCCCTAAAAAGCAAAAAAAAAAAAAAAAAGTTATCCAAATAGTACTTACAAAGGTACATTATTTAATATATGAATTGACTCTTTCTTTAGAAAGGTGAATAGAAACCTTATAGGTGTTCACTCATTGTTTACCAAACTTCTCCCAACTGGAAAATGTGCTTTTTCAAATACTTCCGCTGTGGGCTGCTTCAAATGTTACACGATTCAGTAATTTATAGTTCTTGAATTAAAGCCCAGCAAATAACATTCAAATGTGATTTTATAAATACTGATCTTTCACTTACTTTTAATGGTTTTTAAAGCTTTTAGTCTGTACCAAGAAACTTTAGAAACAGGTAAGTGCTTTCAGAAAACAATAATTTCCTTTCATGTGAGTTCTATAAATCTTCTTAACAGACTTTGCCATTTGGAAAGACAGCATCTAAACAGTACAGGATTTCTTTTTGAGGTGATAAAATATTCTAAAATCGACCATGGTAAAGGTTGCATACATTGGAAAATAGACAAAAATATATGCGTGTGTGTGTGTGTGTATATTAAATGAGTGAATTGTATAGTATGTGAATTATATCTCAATAAATCTCTTATTTAAAAAAAAATACATCCAGGGGCTTTTGCTTTGACACAGTGAGTTAAGATCCAGCATTACTTCAGCTGTGTTATAGACCAGTATCTACAGCTCAAATTCAGTCTCTGGACCCAGGAACTTCTGTATGCCACAGGTGCAGCTGAAGGGTTGGGCTGATGCAAGTTACCTTACCATCGTCTAAAGCAGAAGTCAGCCTCCATTGTGCTTGTTGGAGAGAATCATAAAGTCCATAATGTAAAGGAGTTTTGGATGAGAATGTTGAAGAATTGATATTTTAAGAGCCATCGCTGTACTAAGGAACTTTATTTCCTTAAACTTTTCTCTGAATTTTGGATCATCGGTCAACTGAAAGAGGAAGGGGTCTTCTAGGAGTTACAAGATCTAGGCAACAAATACAAAAACTGGATGAGTGCATAGGAGAGTACATGAGGTTGCTGGGTCAAGGGCTATATAACCTGAGGTTGGATAAGGGAAAGTATTCAGTGCAAAAGACCTCCACTTTGATATAGTATTTAACACCATTGTAAGAACCCCAAGATACAGTGTTAAACCCACTGCTCAGGTGACTCTTCCAAGTGTGGAGAAAGCAATAGCCCAGAGTAGGTGAAGTTGAAATGCTAGAACTGTAAGGGCAAATAGTGAGAAAACTGATCAAGTGATTGAGAGAAGTTGGCTTACTACAGTGGACATATTATGTAAGTCTGGTAATCCCACAATACAACCGTTTTCTATAGGACTCCTACATCTACTAACACAATAGCACGCACTGCTGAAAGGGTCACTGGCATCACTGAGAAGGTAAAATATGACCATCCTCTGTAGGGAAAAGCCGCATTAGTAGATACCACATGTGGTATCTTTGATAAAGTAAGTTAAAATGCCTTAGGTACATATTATGTGGCCATTGGTTTGTAAAATGTTTCTTTCCATTTTCTTCAGAAAGTTTGATTAAAAACTGTTTGCATTCACCAGGTATCAAAAATAACATACATTGAATGCACTGTTAACTCTCTACTCTTTATCATAATATATTTTGAAAAGACCTTGGAGTCCTGAATATTCAGCAGAATATCACATTGACTTATTAGACCAATGATTTACTAATTAGCCTAGATGAGCAAGAAAGAGCAAGCATGTGGGAAGCCTCTATAAAACACATATACATAAAATTAGTAGCTGTGCTGTGCCAAGACTTATTTCGGCTTAAGGCAAAGGGAAAAAAATATTGATCCTATCTTTATTAATCATTTGAGGACTTGCTTGTTGGACTAGTGGTTAAGGATCTGGCATTGTCACTGCTGTGACTCATGTTTGATCCAGGAAGCCTCCACATGATGTAGATGTGGCCAATAATAGTAATAAAGAGAAAAAAAGATTAAAATATTTGATAATTTATTCATCATGGAATTGCTGGATAATTCATTTTTTCAAAACATTGCATTAAGTATTATTATCTTGATTCCTGAGATTTTTCCTGTTGCCTTAATTTCTGTGGTGAGTCCCTCATTTGTTTTACCCTAATCCCAATTCTACAGAAACTCAAGAAATTAGTGAAGCTGGTAAGGGTCCAATGGCCTAAATTGGATTAGGACATTTTATTCAAAAGTAAAGTAAAATTATTGCATTTCTCACCTACCAATACTGAGGGAAATCACATCTAAGAGGCCTTTATGGGAACTAGAGGCTACACAGTCCATACGTAGGCATAACGCTACCTCTTCTTTACCAGATGATATGAAAGATTGCTATCTGTCACTGAGGCTGAGAGCAAGAAAGGACTTTGCAGCATGTCTGGGCTGCCATGCAGTGTACTCTGCTGCTTGGGCCACATGTTACAGCAGACCCTGCTGTACTGAAGGTAGCACAGGTGGGAAAATACGTCATAAAAAAACTGATGGTAACCTTAACAGGAAAACCGAAACACAAACCCCAGAGTTCTAGAAAAGGCCATGCTGTCTATAAGAGATACTTAAATCCTTGAAAAATAGCTCCAGAAAAACTGCTGGGCAACAGCAGACACCTAAAGGATATCAGCTGCCCATAAAAATAAGTTCTGTAAGACCCATAAAGACATATGGTAAGGCACATGCAGCAGTAATCTATCTCAATGAGATTGATACAGTGGAGACTGAGTCTTGCCTGAGCATGTATCCAAGATTCCTATGCCATCTACTGTGGTTACATCTATACTTTTCTCTCACTTCATAACTTGATATTCTCTACTGGACTTTCTCCAACCCAACCTGACTTGGGCCTCAGTCATGTGCCTGGTTTTAGTCAAAGGGATATTAGCAGAAGTACAACAAGCCGAGGCTTTAAATTTATTTTGTGTGGCTGGATAGGTTGTTTGTACATCTGCATTACTGTGAGCAGAATATGTGTGGCTAGCATGCTGTTCCCAAGAAGGGAGTCAGTGACATGCATAAAAAAGTCTACCTGATCATTCATAGCGTAAACCAAATTTACCTCAGTGAATCTGTAAAACTGTGAGTAAAAAATAAATGCCTATTACCACCTGCCACTGAGGTTTCCAGCTTTTTCTGCACACAACAGTACTGGGCTAATATATAAAACAATAATTGCTAGAGAAAATTAAAAATTCATAAAAACACAAAGCTCGACTAATTGTTTCATTTAAGGAAAGAAAAAAAACAATAAAAGGATGAGATTGTCTCCCAAAGAAACAGAAATAAAAGCAAAAATAAACCAATGGGACCTAATCAAGCTGAAAAAGGAAATCATATAAAAAAAGACAACTTACAGAATGGGAGAAAATAGTTTCAAATGATGCAACTGCCAAGGGCTTAAACTCTAAAATAGACAAACAACTTAAACAACTCAACCACAAAAAAGCCAACAACCCAACTGAAAAATGGGCCAAAGACCTGAATAGACACTTTTCCAAAGAAAATATACAGCATATGAAATAATGCTCAACATCACTGATTACTAGAGAAATGCAAATCAAAACTACGATGAGGTACACCTCACACCAGTCAGAGTGGCTATCATTAATCAGTGCACAAATAACAAATGTTGGAGAGGGTGTGGAGAAAATGGAGCCCTCCTGCACTGTTGGTGGGAATGTAAACTGATACAATTGATATGGAAAACAGTATGGAGGTACCTTAGAAAACTATACATAGAAATACCATATGACCGAGCAATCCCACTATTGGGCATATATCTAGACAAAACTTTCCTTGAAAAAGACACATGCACCTGCATGTTCATTGTAGCAGTATTCACAATAGCCAAACATGGAAACAACCTAGATGTTTATCGACAGATGTTTGGATTAAGAAGATGTGGTACACATACACAGTGGAATACTACTCAGCTTTGAAAAAGAAAAATTATGCCATTTGCAGCAAAATGGATAGAACTAGAGACTCTCATACTAAGTGAAGTAAGTCTGAAAGAGAAAGACAAATACCGTATGATATCACTTACATCTGGATTCTGATATATGGCACAAATGAACCTTCTCACAGAAAAGAAAAGCATGAACATGGAAAACAGACTTCAGGTTGCCATGGGGCAGGGGGAGGGAGTGGGATGGACTGGGAATTTGGGGTTAATAAATGTAAACTATTGTCTTTGGTATGGATAAGCAATGAGATCCTGCTGTGTAGGACTGGGAACTATATCTGGTCACTTATGATGGAGCATGATAATGTAAGAAAAAAGAATGTATACATTTATGTGTGACTGGGTCACTTTGCTGTACAGTAGAAAATTGATGGAACACTGTAAACCAGCTATAATGGAAAAAATAAAAATCATTATTAAATAAATAAATAAATAAATAAATAAATAAATAAATAAATGGATAAGATTGTATCTACCAGGGAAATTCTAACCAAGAGTGAAACATACCCAGCAAAGTTGATTAAGTACTGGAGCTCCCTTTTGCCACAGCGGGTTAAGGATCCAATGTTGCCACTGCAGTGGCTAGGGTCGCTGCTGTGGTGCCAGTTTGATCCTTGTCCTGGGAACTTCCACATGTAGCAAACACAGCTAAAATAAAATAAAATAAAATAAAATAAAATAAAATAAAATAAAATAAAATAAAATCAGACAAGAAAGAGTATTAGAGATAGAGTCATTTCATATATCATATTGGTAGACTCAGTTTAGTAGGAATATATACAATCCTAAATTTGCATATGATAACAATTTCAAAACATACAAAACAAAATTGAC
The DNA here is from genome assembly GCA_004024745.2 of Catagonus wagneri. Lineage (NCBI taxonomy): Eukaryota > Metazoa > Chordata > Mammalia > Artiodactyla > Tayassuidae > Catagonus > Catagonus wagneri. Next base: position 4,572,662 of record PVHT020000015.1, read on the forward strand.
AATAAATTTTCCTTAAAGAAAACCAGACAAATGCACAATTCTAGTTGGAGATTTTCACAAGAGTCAATAACTGAGAGAACAAACAGTTCAATAAAATCAGTAAGGATATATGAGATGTGAACAATGAGGTTTACAAAGCTGTCCTAGTTGTCATATATATAACATCCAACAAACAATGAATCTTTACCAAAATTAACTATATTAGTCCACAAAGTAATTCTCAACAAATATTGAAGGGATTCAATCATGTAGAATACACTGTTTGACTGCACTGAAACTAAACTAAAAATAAACAAGATGCCTTGCAGAAATACTAATATTTAGAACTCTAGCAAAATAATTTCATAACTGATGGATCGAAAATCACAAAAGAAACAAAATATTTTGAGCCAGAAGGCAATAAAATACAACATATCAAAACTTGAAGGACATAGCTTATCAAGACATAGATTTTAGTAGCTTTAAATGACACTTTTGGAAAATAAAAAGGCTAAAGGTCTAAACATAGATGTCAACAGGCTAGAAATGACAGCAAATTAAACCAAAAGAGAATGTAAACAAGGAAATAATAAAGAGCAGGAATTAATTAAAAATAATGTAATACAGCCATAGAAAAATCAATGAAAAATTTAAAACAGTATTATTTTTCCCTTTGGAAGACCTAATAATGTTGAACAACATTGAAAATAAGAGTGATAGTCCTAATTACCAATATGAAGCCACCATTTTACAGATTAGACAGAAAATGTAGGTTATTATGAATTATACCACCAACACTTTTAAAAGTTTGGATTAAATGGAAAATTTTCTTTTAAATGGCAAGCTCTGAAAAGTGACAGAAAATATACAGTAATCTAAGTTGTCCTTTAATTATTAAATAAATTCAATCTATAAATGAAATCCTTTCCGATAAAGAAATTTCCAGATCCAGGTATCTTGACCAGTGAACACTTCTTAATGTACAAGGAGGAAATCTCATCAATATTTCACAATTTCTTCCAATGAATAATATGAGGGAATCAACTGTTTCATTTGTTTTATGAAACCAGCAGAGTCTTGGTAAGAAACAAAGATAATAGTTCTTTACCATCACAAGTATAAAAGTAAAAGTCCTAAATAAAATATTGCCAACTCATATATATGAAATCTATTAAA
>PVHT020000015.1:4573916-4628234 GCA_004024745.2 Catagonus wagneri
TTTTTTTTTTTTTTTTTTTTTTTTGGCTTTTTGCCTTTATCTAGAGCCACACCCGCAGCATATGTAGGTTCCCAGGCTAGGGGTCTAACAGGAGCTGTAGCTGCGGCCTTCACCACAGCCACAGCAACGCGGGATCCTAGCCGTGTCTGTAACCTACACCACAGCTCATGGCAATGCCGGATCCTTAACCCACTGAGCAAGGCCAGGGATCGAACCCACAACCTCATGGTTCCTAGTCGGGTTCGTTAACCACTGAGCCACGAAGGGAACTCCATGTTAAAAGTTTTTAGTCAATCAAAAGAGTCAATAAATTACCTATATTAAATATGATGTTTAATGGTAAAATAGTGAAAGCTTTCCTGTTGAAATTAGGAATGAGACCAAGATCCTAATATAATATCTATTCAAAGTTATCCTGGAGTTTCTTGCTACTGCAAGGAAGCAAGAAATTAAATAAAAGGTATAAAGTTTAGGGAAAAGGAAAGAAAATTGTTGTCATTCACAGACAATCGATGGGTACATGGCATATCCAGAAAATCTATACATAATCTAGTAGACATAATAAAGTGAATTTAGTAAGGTCACAGGATGCAAAGTCAATACACAAAACCAAATGTTTTACTATATGCTAGCAATTACAATTAGAGAATGTGGTTGTTAAAAAGATGTCATTTACACTAGCATGAAAGAACCTCCAAAACATCTAGAAACAAATGTAAAAAAAATGAGCAACACATCCTTGAAAAAAAACTGAACAACTTTGCCATAAGGAGTTGAAGTGCTAAGTAAATATATATAAGGATTAGAAGATTAAATATTATAAGGATGCCATTTCTTCTTAAATTGAGATATATTTTCAACGCAATCTCAATCCCAAACCCAGTAGGGATTTTTGTTGTTGTTGTTCTTCTGAAGAAATTATTATCTGATTCCAAAAATATATGGCAATGAAAAGGTCTAACAAGATCCATTAAAAACCATAAATAAGAATAACCATGTTGGAGTATTTAAATTACCAGATATTGTTATAAAAGGACAGTAATTAGAGCACCATCTCACTCTATATTTCATTAATAGTTATTTGGGTATTTAATTTTGCTAAAAGATGGATAACATAAGCTATGTTACTTATATAGAGTATGAAGCTCTACAGTAATTAAAATTTCTGAAGGCCCATTTTATTGGTGTTAACACTGATTGATTTTATAAGAATCTATTTTATTAATTTTATTGGTATTACTAAGTTAAAAAGTTTTAAGTCTGACTTACTTAAAACAGCATTTTGTACACAGAATATCAGGAAGGATGTTTTCAAAATGTAAGTAGTTATTATTTTTGAATAGTGTGATTTGAGAGGTGAAGTTTTCTTTAAATCTTTGGTGACTTAATAATCATAAAAAAATGTTTGAAAAAACACAAACAATAGAATGCCTCACTGGGATGAGGGCAGTAAAAGCAAATATCTCCTACTTGACACCTTTGTTATTGAAACAACCACTTTAGGCTTAATCTTGGAGCCTGAACCAACCATTTTCCCAGGTACATGTCTAAATATTATTCTTGCAAGTTCAAAATTCACATGGCAATAACAGAAGGAAGTATTTACAGTCTATTGCTTCATTAGCTCAAAAATACCCTTCATTGTTATTTAATGGGAAGAGGGAGAAGAAAGTAAGTAGAGTTGAGAAAGAATATATATACATTAAACTTCCTATTCCACGTTTATTCCACTGTTGCATGTCAAAGTAGAAAACTGATAATTGTGTTAAGTTTTAATGATTAGTATCAAGCTGAAACCAAAATTAACGTTAGTTGAGATAACCACCCAGATATTCAAAAGTTTAACTGAGCGGGATTTAAACTAATCTCTCTCTGTCTTCCCCTCTCTTTCCCTTCTGAAACTTGGATGAGAGATTTTAGCTATGAAAGTCTGTCAAGAGAGATTGCTGTTTTTGCTAGGTATGCCTAGAAATTCTACAAAAGCTACTCATTTTCTGAGGGTGTTTTAGCAATCTCTGCTTTTCACGTAATGTGAGAAAAATGTTATCCAAAGAAAAACCAAATATAGAATACAGAATCCTTAAATTTTTTTTCCTGAGAAACATTATACAATTAAATGTTTTACTTTTTCAACAATCTAGGTACCATATTTATAGAAATGCTTAAAATATAGTGCATTAATTTTTATTCTTTAGATACAACTGATTCTGAATGAAAAATTATTGAATCTTGTAACTACTATTTCATATAATGAAAAGTATAACAATTTTATTTTAATTATTTTTTATTACTCAACATTCAAAAAGGAAATGAGAATTTTACATGGGTGTAAAAATGTTTAATTTTTTTAAGTTTGGAACATATGAGCTTAACAGCTTAAGGTTAAGCATATTAATGTAATGTAGGATTTAAGTAAAATAAAATATTTCAAGCAAATCTACAGCTTTAGAAAAAAAAGAAATTCAAGACTTTCCTAAGCTGAGTAGTGAAAACAATAGCATTGAATTAAATCTGAGATATCCCCTTTTCAAGAATGATTGAATGTTTTTTATCTATGACATGGCTCAAAACGCAGTAGGATTACAATATTGATAGAAAAGGTTCATTGTCATGCAGCTGTTTTTAGGACTTTTAAGAATGGAATTCAAAGAGACAACCCTTTTGTAAGCTCTAGTCTTGATTAAAATTTCGAGGTCTAGGACTTAAGAAAAAGTTCTAAATTGTTGTCTAGGCTTAGACAAGAAATTTAGATCTGCACTTCAGTGAGTTCTGTCTTCTGTTCCTTTTGGAATAGTCAGTAATGCTACTCAGACGTGTCAGGAAACGGAAGAAAAAAATAATAAATTGCTATTATTGTAATGAATTTTGATTATTGCAAATATATAGAAAAAAGTTCCAAATAACATTTATATACTTTTTGAACCCCGAATCATCCCCTAGTTTTTTGAATAATTACATGAAAATAAAATCAGCATGCACTAAAACTCTTAGAAAAATATCACAAGAAAGAAAGAAAAAATCCTGTGTAAAGTTTTCCCCAAAAGTCTCATGCTGAATGAGTCTTAAAATGGTATGTGTTAAAGTCACGCTCTTTTGGTTAATGGAATATGCTTAATCATCACCCACACTCCTCCCATACATTCACACAAAGACACTCCACTACCTGGTTCTTTGCCTCTAGAGAGAAATATCAATAACTGAGAAAAGATCAAATACATGGCAATGAAATAATGTCAGTTTTCATTGATACTTACTGAGTTGTCAATAAGAGCAAATGTTTAGAAAAATTCAAAATGCTCTGCAAACTTTATTTTTTTATCACACCCGCAGCACACAGAAGTTCCTGGGCCAGGGACTGAACTCACACCACAGCACAGCAGTGACCTGAACTTCTGCAATGACAACGCTGAATCCTTAACTGCTAGGGAACTCCAATGCAATTTCTTTTACTGAGGCTATTACTTTTATTTCCAAGAGACTCTTGAGATTTTTCCTTTCTGTCCCTTTGCAGTAGGTGCCTTTGACCTTCAGGAGAGGCAGAAACGATATTAACAAAATTAAATAATGGGTAATTTTTTGTCTTCAGTGCTGCTCATTTTTGCTTTCAATGTTGTTTTTAACCTTTGGAGCCTCATCTACTACTCCCTTTCTACAACTTCTTTTCTTCCTCCCAGGTTCCTCAGCTTCTTAAATGCCCAGGATTCTGCTGTCAAGACAAAGAGGATTTCATTATCACTAACAATTTGGTTTGAATATGTTTAAGGAGCTATCCCTCCCTGATGGGCAATAAACCTAAAGAAAGGATATCTATAGTTAAAATTTTGGAAAATATAAAGCAGAGGGAAATCTGAAACTCTTACAGGTTATACCACACATACAACTGCGCAAGTTATGTGCCTTTCAAACTCCCCTTTACTAAAACAAGGGAATCAGGATGGAGCCAAATTGGAGAACAGGGGAACAATTTTAGCTGCTGCTTCAGTTCACACTCAGGGGACATGCCAAAGCGGCATAGAAGCAGCACACAATAACTTAGTCTCATAGTCTGTCTCTGTCTTTTTCTTTCTCAAGGAAACAAATCTTGTCACCCCTTCTAGCAGCCATTGGCCCAGAACTATCCAAAGGCTTTCAGGTCTGGGGTTTTACTTTGCTGCTAAAGGCAGTGAACTGACAGACTGCTTTTTATTTTCTCCTGACAGCGAGCTAACATTTCATCTGGAAACCTTCCCTGAATGACAGAATACCAGGTTTGAAAGAAACATTTACATGAAATATGTCTCCCTTTGGGATGGATCTGGTTTGCACATTAAGGCACTGCTGCCCACATCCATAAGCACTAGCTCATTACTTCCCTCAAATACTCACTTTCCATCATATAGATGTGTGGTCTTAATATTGAGGAACATAAATGTGTTTTCCATACCTTTGATTTACTATTCCCTTTTTAGTACCTTTCCTCTTCCCCGTATGGTATAGGCTAAGAAAATAGAAATCTAATACAAATTAACACAGTAAAATAAGGAAATCGAATGGAAAAGCCACGTATTGCCTTTTATATTTTTTTCATAAAGTTGTGTTTCAGAATTCCTGCTGTGGTTTAATGGAATAAAACCTGACTTCAGCAGCTCAGGTCAGGTAGCTGTGGAGGCGAAGGTTTAATTCCCAGCCCTGGGCAGTGGGTTAAGGATCCCATGTTGCCTCAGCTGCAGCATAGGTCCCAGCTGTGGCTCAGATTAAATCCCTCAGCCAGGAACTTCCATATACCATAGGTGTGGCCATAATAAATAAATAAAGTTGTGTTTCATTTCTGTTTTATGATTCAGTTTGTCTTCATTCTGTAACAGCATCTACAACACCCACCATAATTTATATATTAAATAAAATGTAGTAGAGATTTGAAATTATTGATATGAGTTACTACAGCTACATTTACAGTGGTATAACTTAGTGTAAAGCAATAGAGTTGTTCCTGTTTATACTCTAAGTACTCTCATGACTTAGTTCAAATTATGAGCAAGTTAGTTGATCTCTCTACTTCAGCTTCCGAATTTATCAAGTTACCAAAATTTTCTTATTGAGATAGTATAGATTGTTTATGGTTTGCTTAAAGAGCTTCTGTAGCCCATTTTATCAAACACAAATTGCCAATATTCTCATAATCTCATTGGGAAATTTGATATAGTATGAGATGCAACTACTAGTTTCTTTTAATCAACTCAGTAGCAATTTGGATCAGCATTACAACTTTGTTTTCACTGTTGAATTTTCTACAAACTGAAGTAAAAGAGTCTTTAGAGGATGTTGGCTTAGAAAGTCCTGTCATCAAAGCATATCTGTTTCAGTTCTAAGAGAGAGGTAAAACGGTACTATGTAGAGGCAGATAAACTGCTATGCTTTTGAGCCTTATAATCTCTCTCTTCCATACAAAAATTGTAATTTTTCTTTTCTACCTTATTCAAAAGAAGATTTGTTCTTCATACATAAAAATGCCTAAACATTTTAGGTGCTCTTATGCATGATTCAAACATTTGAGAAAAAAACACGGAGTTCCTATCATTGCTCAGCAGAAATGACTCGGACTAGGAAACATGAGGTTTTGGGTGCAATCCCTGGCCTTGTTCAGTGGGTTAAAGATCCAGCATTGCTGTGAGTTGTGGTGTAGGTCACAGACATGGCTCGGATCTGGTATTGCTGTGGCTGTGGTGTAGGCTGGCAGCTGTACCTCCAATTGGACCCCTAGCCTGGGAATCTCCATATGCCATGGGCACAGCCCTAAAAAGCCAAAAAAAAAAAAGTTTGAGAAAAAAACAATGTCAAAAATGTGGTACCACGACTGTCATTTGTATGTAAACTTATCATTTGAAAACCTATTCCTATACATTGTATATTGAATCCCTTCAACAGATAAATGAATGATAATCATTATTTTCATTTGTATATATAAAGAAAATGATGCTCAGAGAATCTATGTAATTGTTCAAAGCCACTTATTAAGTAAACTGGATAATAAACTAATCAATCTATAGACACTTCTGTGTGTCTAGCCAACCATGTTATATCAATATATCACACCACATCCTTCCAACTCAAATCAGTCAGTGCAACATTTGATTTCATTTATTCTACTTTTCCTATTTGTTACGATCAATATAAGAAATAAAATGATGTCAGGTTGAACCATGAGTCTAAATTTGCATGGTAGGTTGTCTATTCTTTTCTCTTTATGTATGATAAGGGATGGTAACTAGAAAAGGAAGTGACAGAAAGAAAACAAAATTATGATGTTAAATTAAGAACTCTGAACTATGATATTATCTGACTCTTTGCATATTTAATCATATATTTCATTCTTCTCAACTAAAGAAATATATAACTTAAGAAGTATGTAACTCTAACTCTGGTCTGAACCCAAGAATTCCATGTTTCTCAGGCTTCTCCAAGCTTTAAATCATAGATTGGTGTCCATGATTGGCTCCTAAAAAGCTAAAAATGTTCTAATGTTATGATGAGTAATGTAAACCAGGGATCTTAATTTTATCTGTAAAACTGAATTTTAAATGTACCTGTCTCTTTCTTGCTTTAGAGGTTATAAACATCTACCTTCAAATTATATATTTTATATAAACTGTCTTCTCTAGGTTAAGCATTATATAATAGGTATGAGATTAATGAGAAGTTTTGTATATAAAAAATTTAATACCAATAGCTTTCAAAAATAATATTTAATTTATTGTATATTATTAGCATACTGTTAATTTTACTCTCACACAAAACTCAGTTTTGGAAGATAACATTGTTGCTTAAAAATACACAAAAATAATTCACGTTTTTAAGTTGTACCATATGACGAGTCTATACTTATTTATTAAGTTGAATATATTTTTTTACATTTAAAAGTGCCAGAGAGAGTATTAATATTCATTGTGACAGAATTTCAAGTACCACATGTGAGTAACACGACAGTTGCAGCATTAAGTAATACCACTTAATAAGAACGGGAATTAGTTTCCTTAAGTCATATACTTCAATAACACAGGAGCTTTGCCCTTATTGATATTCAACTCTTTGCTTCCTTATCCAACAGAGTTAAAATTAGACTTTTCTGACTAAGCATAATCCTAAGTAAAATAATTATTTGATTGCCTTATTCCATGCTTCAGTAAGAATTAGGTTTACACAGCAAATCAGCATTTATATAGCTCAATATGCCACTATTTCTCATTAAACTAATGAAGAGATGTTTTAAAAAGTGTCTTCACCACATACTTAGCTAGAAAATTTGTCTTATCAAAAGTTGCAATAGTAAGTGAAAGAATTATGAATTGAAATTTCATAGCCCAGAAATATTAATATCTAACTAAAATATGAGTAAGAAAATTCATAATTTTACTGGAATTTTGTAAAAATAAGAATTCCCAACATACCATATCAGTAAAACATTTTGTTCAATATTTTTGGTAGAAAAACAAAGATGATGGCTCCATTTCTTTTCATATGAAGTAAATAGCTAGTATCCTTGTTGATATATTTATTACTTGGAGCAGAAGTGATAAATATAAATGTCTTTAGGACACAGTCCATGTATTAAAAAATGAGTACATCAGGGCAGTGTAAAATAGTGGATAGTGGTAAGGATTGTGAAAAATCTCAGCTCTAGCACATATTATCTTTGAGACCATATGTAAATTACAATATACTCCTGAACTTCAGTTTTTTATATTTGTTAAAATTTTAATAACAATAACCACCTTATATAGTTACGTAAGGATTAAGATATATAATGTATTTAATGAGCTTAATACCAGTGAAAGGCACACAGAAGGAGTCTAATATCCAGTGAGAAAATATGTCCCAGTTTTCCTGGGGAAATCTGTTTTTAATTCTCAAAAGTGTTCAGGTTTCGAGATATACCAATATAATATGTTATTGTCCTATTTTAACAGAAATAGTGAAATAGAAGTGGGTATGGGATTGCTATTGAGTATTTTCTACTAATGCTACCATGAAATTAATTTTCTCAAATTTCTTGTATCTACATATTCCTCAAGATTCTAGGGTAATATCTGCCCACTATCATAGATTTAAATCTCTATACAAAAATACTGGTGTTTCCATCATGGCTCAGAGGCAAGAAACCTGACTAGTAGCCATGAGGACACGGGTTCCATCCCTCTCCCGATTCAGTGAGTTAAGGATCTGGTGTTGATGTGAGCTGTGGTATAGGTCACAGGTGCTGCTGGGATCCTGAGTTGCTGTGGCTATGGCATAGGCTGGGAGCTGTGGCTCTGATTCAATCTCTATCCTGGGAACCTCCATATGCCATGTGTGTGGCCCCAAAGACAAAAAAAAAAAAAAAAAATACATGCTATGATCCAAAGTTTCTCCAATATTTCTGCTTAGAGGGGTTTGAGAAAACCCTTAACCCTTCACTCACCTGCATTGCATCCATTCGTTTTAGTGATACTGGAAAATCTATATCAAACTAAGATTTGAATGAACAGACTAGAAACTTGTGTTACCTTGAGCTAGACTTTTGTCCCAAGATTTTTTGGACCAGGAGTCTAAGATCAAACATTCAAAGGAAGATACTTCTGAAAGTTCTCTGGTTTGCTTAGAAAGAAAACCCTATTCTTGTTAATATTCAAAATATATAAACAGCCCATACAGATCAGCATCAAAATTTGAACAACTAATATAAAAATGGCCAGAAGACCAGAATGGACAATTTTCCAAAGAGGAAATGCACATGGTCAACAGGCATATGAAAAAATGCTCAACATTGCTTATCATCAAGGACACGCAAGTCAAAACTGCAATGAGATACCAATTTACACCTGCCAAAATGGCTATTATCAAAAAGAACACAGATAACAATTTTGTCAAGGATATGACAAAAAAGGGCACCCTGATACACTGTTGGTGGGAATGTAAATTGGTGCAATTAATAAAGTTACAGATTCCTTGGTCCCTGTCTCACGGTAGCAAAGCATTGGAATGGCGGATGTTTTACAAATTTATTAAACAAAAGTACATTTTCAGAGAGAGAGGACTCACGTGCACGCAGGTTAAAGAGAGGCCCGACTCACTGCAACAGTCTTTGTACCCCACAATATGAACCTGAGTGGAGACCCAATTTGATTTTCTGATTGGTCTTGGGCAGGACAACTTATTAGCAAGGGGAAGAGGTTATATAGAGGTGGGGTGAGGAATGGGCTATATTCCTTCTCTAGCAAGGAGTGAGCAGCCCAGGCTGGTCAAGATGGGGGAAGGGGCATTACAATGAAACATAGCCAGAGGCTTTTGGGTTTAATCTCTTTGAAGGAGACTACGGAAAACAGTTTGAAAATTTCTCAAAAGATTCAATTTCTCAAAACTTTCTCAAAAGTTTCTCCAAAGCTTCAGTTTTGGCAGGCTGTAAGTCTATAGAAAGTTGTCCATTTCTTCTAGGTTGTCAATTTTGTTGGCATACAACCTGTTCATAGTATTATTTTTTTTTCTGTTTCTTCAGTATCCATTGTGATTTCTCCTTTTTCATTTTTTATTCTTCTTATTTGGGTTTTTTCTCTCCTCTTCTTGGTGAGTGTGGCCAGAGGTTTGTCAATTTTGTTTACCTTTTCAAAGACCAAACTCTTCATTTTATTGATTTTTTTTCTATAGATTTTGAATCTCTATTTTATTGATTTCTTCTCGGACCTTTTTTATTTCCTTCCTTCTGCTGACTTTAGATTTTGTTCTTTTTCTAATTCATTTAATTGGTGGGTTAAGTTGTCTATTTGAGATTTTACTTCTTTTTTGAGGAAGGCCTGTATCTCTATGAATTTCCCTCTAAGTACTGCTTTTGCAGCACCCCATAGATTTTGAATTGCTGTGTTTTCATTACCATTTGTCTCAAGGTATTTTTTAATTTCCTTCTTGATTTTCTCATTGAAACATTGGCTTTTTAATAGCATGTTGTCTAACCTCCATGTAGTTAGTTTTTTTCTCATTTATTTTCCTGTGGTTGATCTCTAGTTTCATGCCATTGTGATCAGAGAAAGTACTTGAAATAATTTCTATACTCTTAAACATGTTGAGGTTAGCTTTTGTGCGCCAGTATGTGACTGATCCTTCAGAAAGTTCCATGTGCACCTGAGAAGAATGTATATTCTGATTTTTTGGATATAATGTCCCCAAAATGTCAGTTAAGTCTAACTTTTCTCTTGTGTCAGTTAGGATCTCCATTGCCTTATTGATTTTCTGTCTAGAGGATCTGTCCATTGATGTGCATGGGGTGCACATCATAGTCTCCTACTATGATTGTATTCCCATCAATGTCTCCTTTTATGTCTGTTAGCAATGTCTCCTTTTATGTCTGTTAGCATTTGTTGTGTGTATCTTGGTGGTCTTATATTAGGGGCATATATTTTGATGATTGTAATTTCTTCTTGAATGGATCCTTTTACCATTAAATAGTGTCCTTCTTTGTCTTTCTTATGGCCTTCCTTTTAAGGTCTATTTTGTTGGATATGAGTAAGTCACATCAAACAAAATAGATATGAATATTTTGTTGAATATGACAAACAAAATAGTCCTGCTTTCCTATCTTGTCCATTGGTATAAAATATCTTTTCCCATCCCTTCAATTTCAATCTATATGCGTCCTTTGTCCTAAGGTGGGTCTCTTGTAGACAGCAGATGTTAGGTTTTTGCTTTTTTATCCAGTCTGCCACTGTGTGTCTTTTGATTGGAGAATTCAGTCCATTGACCTTTAAGGTACAAATTAATAGATATGTGTTTATTGCCATTTTAAAACTTGTTTTCCAGTTGATTCTATGTATCTCCTTTCTTCTTTTCTTTTCTTGGTTGGATGATTTCTATTTATTTTATGCTTGTGCACTTTTCTTTTTATTTTTGTGAATGTAATGTTTGGTTTTGATTTGTGGTTGCCCTGTTGTGTAAGTTTGTTAACCCTTTCTATATCTGTTTGCATTAGCTTGATAGTCATATAGGGTCAAACACATTATTAAAAAAAAAAAAAAGAGTCTCGATTTTCTTACTTCCCTCCCCACATTTATGATTTGGAAGTCCTTTTTTAACATCTTCATATTTGTCCTTTTGGTGTTCCTTATGTTCATCATTGTTATTACAGCAGTTTCCCCCCCCCCACTCTTAGACCTGTATTCTGGCTTATTTAAGTGATTGCTTTCAAATTGTCGTTTCCTCAATCCTATTCCTTCTTACTTCTTTTTTTGTTTAGAGAAGCCCTTTCAGTATTTCTTTTAGAATGGTTTTAGTATTGCTTTACTCTTTTAGCTTTTGTTTGTTGGAGATATTTTTTCCCATCCATTTTAAATGATATTCTTGCTAGATAGAGTATTCTAGGTTGCAAAATTTTTCCTTTCAGAACTTTAAATATATCTTGCCACTGCCTTGTGGGCTGTAGTGTTTCTGTAGAGAAATCAGCTGATAGCCTTATGGAGGTTCCCTTATAATTAATGCTTTGTTTTTCTCTTGCTGCCTTTAGAATACTCTATCTTTCACTTTTGCCATTTTTATTATAATATGTCTTGGTATAGACCTATTTGGTTTCAACTTGTTTGGGGCCCCCTGTGCTTCCTGTATCTTGACACAGGTTTCCTTTAGATTTGGAAAGTTTTCAGCTATAATTTCTTCAAATATATTTTCAATCCCCTTTTCTTTTTCTGCTCCTTCTGGAATTCCTATTATGCGTAGAATGGTCCACTTTATATTATTCATAGATCTCTTATACTGCTTTCGTGTTTTTCACTTGGTTTTCTGTCTGCTGTCCCGATTGTGTGACTTCCATTATTCTATCTTCCAAGTCACTAATTCATCCCTCTGTATTATTCATCATGCTCTTTAGTTTGCATCTCTGCAAATTAATTTTATTATTTTTCCACATTCTTCCTTGTATTTTATAGTTCTTTTCTAAAGTAATCTGCATTATGGTTCATATCCACTCTTTTTTCTTTTTTGAAAAAATTTTTTTTTAATTTTTACATTATACCCAGCTGTACAGCGTGGTGACAGGGTTACACATACATATATGGATTCATCACAAGTAGTTAGACATAGTTCCCAGTGCTATACAGTAGGATCTCCTTGCTTTTCCAGCCCAGAGGCAACAGTCTACAAATGTTAACTCCAGACCCCCCTTAACATCCCATTGCCTCCCCCACCCTTTTGGCAACCACAAGTCTTTTCTCCAAGTCCTTGATTTTCCTTTCTGCATAAAGGTTCATTTGTGCAGTATATTAGATTCCAGTTATTAGTGATATCATATGGTATCTGTCTTTCTCCTTCTGACTTACTTCACTCAGTATGAGGGTCTCTAATTCCATCCATGTTGCTGCAAATGACATTATTTTAGTCTTTTTCAAGGCTGAGTAGTATTCCATTGTGTATATATATCACATCTTCCTAATCCAATCATCTGTCGATGGACATTTGGGTTGTCTCCATGTCTTGGCTATTGTGAATAGTGCTGCAATGAACATGCATGTGCAGGTGTCTTTTTCAAGGAAAGTTTTATCCGGGTATATGCCCAAGAGTGGGATTGCTGGGTCATATGGTAGTTCTATGTATAGTTTTCTAAGGTACCTCCATACTGTTTTCCATAGTGGTTGTATCAGCTTACATTTCCACCAACAGTGCAGGAGAGTTCAGTTTTCTCCACAACCCCTCCAGCAACTGTTGTTTGTGGACTTGTTAATGATGGTCATTTTGACTGGTGTGAGGTGGTATCTCGTAGTAGTTTTGATTTGCATTTCTCTAATCATCAGTGATGTTGAGCATTTTTTTTTTTCATGTGCTTGCTGGCCATCTGCATCTCTTCTTTGGAGAACTGTCTATTTAGGTCCTTTGCCCATGTTTCAATGGGGTTGTTGGCTTTTTTGCTGTTGAGCTGCATAAGTTGTTTATATATTTTAGAGATTAAGCCCTTGTCAGTTGCATCATTTGACACTATTTTTTCCCATTCTGTAAGTTGTCCTTTAGTTTTCTTTTTAGTTTCTTTTGCTGTGCAAAAGCTTGTCAGCTTGATTAGGTCCCATTGGTTTATCTTTGCTCTGATTTCTGTTGCTTTGGGAGACTGACCAGAGAAAACATTTCTAAGGTTGATGTCAGAGAATATTTTACCAACGTTTTCTTCTAGGAGTTTAATGGTATCTTTTCTTATATTTAAGTCTTTTAGCCATTTTGAGTTTATTTTTGTGCATGGTGTGAGAGTGTGTTCTAGTTTCATTGATTTGCATGCAGCTGTCCAGGTTTCCCAGCAATGCTTACTGAACAGACTGTCTTTTTCCCATTTTATGTTCTTGCCTCCTTTGTCAAAAATCAGTTGACCATAGGTATCTTGGTTTATTTCTGGGTTCTCTATTCTGTTCCATTGGTCCGTATGTTTGTTTTGGTACCGGTACCACACTGTCTTGATTACAGTGGCCCTGTGATATTGCCTGAAGTCTAGGAGAGTTACGCCTCCTGCTTGGTTTTTCTTCTTTAGAATTGCTTTGGCGATTCTGGGTCTCTTGTGGTTCCATATAAAATTTTGGATTGTTTGTTCTAGTTCTGTGAAGAATGTCTTGGGTAATTTGATAGGGATTGCATTGAATCTGTAGATTGCTTTGGGTAGTATAGCCATTTTTACAATATTGATTTTACCAGCCCATGAACATGGAATATCTTTCCATTTCTTTGTATCTTCTTTGATCTCCTTGATTAATGCTTTGTAGTTTTCTGCATATAAGTCTTTCACCTCCTTGGTCAGGTTTATTCCCAGGTATTTGATTTTTTGGGGTGCTATATAAGAGGTAAAGTATTTTGGTATTCTTTTTCTAATATTTCATTGTTAGTATACAGAAATGTGATTGATTTCTGAAGGTTAACCTTATATCCTGTCACTTTGCTGAATTTGTCTGAGTTCAGGTAATTTTAGGATCACTCCCAAAGACATTCTATGATGCCAACGTCACCTTAATTCCAAAACCAGACAAAGTCACCATGAGAAAAGAGAACTATAGGCCAATATCTTTGATGAATATAGATGCAAAAATTCTCAACAAAGTTTTAGCCAACCGAATCCAACAACATATGAAAAAGATCATACACCACGACCAGGTGGGATTCATCCCAGGTGAACAAGGATGGTTCAACATACGCAAATCAATCAACGTCAAACACCACATTAACAAAAGAAAAGTCAAAAACTACATGGTCATCTCAATAGATGCAGAAAAAGCATTTGACAAAGTCCAACATCCATTCTTGATCAAAACTCTTACCAAAGTGGGAATACAGGGAACATTCCTTAACATAATAAAAGCCATTTACGATAAACCCAAGGCAAATATAATACTCAATGGAGAAAAGCTGAAAGCATTCCAACTAAAATCTGGAACAAGACAGGGATGCCCACTATCACCACTATTATTCAACATAGTATTGGAGGTCCTAGCTACAACAATCAGACAAACAAAAGAAATAAAGGGCATCCAAATAGGAAGAGAAGAGGCAAAACTGTCACTCTATGCAGATGACATGATACTTTATATAGAAAATCCATATCCACTCTTAATTCCTTTATATTCAGCCTTAATTCCTTCAGTATTTTCATTATCTCCCTTTTGAACTCAGTTTCTGTCAGACTACAGAGGTCTGTTTCATTGTTTTCTGCTTCAGGTGAATACTCCTGTTCTTTTAACTGGGAATGGTTCCTGATCTTCTTCATCTTGCTTACGTTTTTCTTTTTCTGAGAGTTTAGGGAAGCCAAACTGTAATCGTGTATGGCTACTTCTATGCAGTAGCACCCCTTTGTATTTTGTGGGGGTTACTACTTATTTTTGGCTTGGGAGTTTGGATATTGGCTGTTTCTTTCTTTGGTGTGACAGACTGTTATCCCCAGGGTGCTGAGTGTGTTTCCAGGTAGAATCAGGCAATGGGTAGGGCTAGTAGTCAATGGCTTTTTGCTGGACTCTTAACAGTAGCAAGGACCCAAAGGAAGGAGACCAGGCTACTCCATAGTTGCAGGGCCCTGGGAAGTGCTAATGAGATTTAGGCAGATTAATGAGGTGCCCAGAGCATTTGGCAGTGGCAGCAGCAGGCTGTGTGAGTCCCCAGCGGAATGAGATAAACAACAGCTAGTGTTTGATTGCAATGCCCTCCACTGAGGTGACTGGGGCCACAAGTGGTGCCTGTCAGGGACCCCTAGTGGTAGCAGGCCATGGCTACCTCTGGAGTCAGTGATAACTGTGGTGGTTTGCTCCCACCACCTGTAGACCATACTGGAAGCACCCCTCCCACTGCCCATACAGGAGGTGCTGCACCAGCTTCTCCTAGTTGCAGGTCTTGGGAAGGGACAGTGATCAAGTGTCTGGGAGCTGCCCAGAGTGTTTGGCAGTGGCAGCTTCAGGGTGGGCATGTTCCCTGACGAGTGAGAGCAACAATGGTTGGTGCAGGGTTGCAGCATTTTTTTTTTTTTTTTTTGCCAATCCTTGAGGTGCCTGGGGCTGCAGGTGGAGCCCGCTTATGGACCCCCAGTGGTGGCAGGCCATGCTTCCCTCTGTGCTCCAAGATGACTGCCATGATCCATCCCTACTGCCTGTAGATCATGCAAGAGGCACGATGTCACGCTTAGCCACTCACTTCCTTTACACAAGAGGTACCTGGCCACGATATGGCTTCTTGCCACACATAGCCTGCAGCAGAGGCACCCTGTGCTCTAAGAAGAGCCTGTGCATGCTCAGGAGATTACTATGGTGGTCCGCCCCTTCTCCTCTCACCCTCCCCAACAGTGGTACCTTGCTTCTCCTGTGGGCCTAGACCTCCTCCTGGGTTCCCTCTGCTGTGGTGTTCCAATCCCAGCCTATAGCACACCATTCCTTAGCCCTTCAGGCTGTCCCCACACAGCCAACCCTAATTCTCTCCCCAGAACTGACCTCCAGTGTCTGAATTTTAGTGCCCAGTCCCTGCCCTAGACTCTCAGGCTCTGGTGTCCAGGGAGGTGGTGCAGATGATATCTCACTCTACTTTGCCCTCCTCAGTCCAGATGCTGCACTTTTCTCCATGACTTTGAGATCCCTCTGTATCTGCTAATCTCCCTGTTGGTTAGGTGGCTTCCCAGGATGTGGGGTCCTTTTCTCTTTCACAGCTCCCTCTCAGAAATGCTAGTCTTGTCCTGATTCTTTTTATATCTTTTTTCTTTTGTTCTACCCAGTTATGTCAAGAGTTTTTTTTGCCATTTTTGGAGGTTTAAGTCCTTCTGCCAGCATTCGGTAGATGTTCTCTGTGAATCGTTTTACATGTAGATGTGTTTTTCTGATGTGTTTGTGGGAAAAAGTGAGCATGACATCTTACTCCTCTGCCATGATCCTTCCTTGATTCTTCCTACCACCTTTTAAAGTGACCAGCATCAGATCCTTGCCTACAGGTTGGAAGAGTCTCTGACGTACTGACTCAGAACAATAGAGTGATCCTCAGGTTCTGCTGGGCTAAATACCACACTAACTTTTAGTTTTCCTCAGTTCCAATATTTTTTAACTGTTATGCATATATGACTTAACAACCTCTTCCTTTTGTTTTTGTGGTGTTCTACCTGACATAAAGATGCATAAGAATCTCTTTAATAATTTCACTTCTTACTTTCTTTTTCATGTCTAATCTTACATAACCCTCTGCATTGTCGGGAAAAACTGCTGTATTTCCAGAAAGACAACAGCAGTAATTGCACAGGGCCAGGAGCTGTTTCTTTTTCTATTTATTTTGCTTGAAACCTTACTAAAATTTATAAAAGCTAGTGAAAGAAGAAATAGGCTGAGGTTTTCAGTTAATTCTATTTCAGAAATACTTTTTAAGTTTGTAAGCACAATATTCTCTGGTTGAGATTTCCATGTTTACATTTCTTTAAATTTTACCCATTACTAAAATATCCAACTTAACTGACATCTCTCTAATGAAATTTTTCACTATCTTCATAGTTAGTATGAATCTATACTCTGCTCTGAGTGCTTTATACACTTTTTAATGGAGATCCTCACTTCATGCTTAATATATTTAGTTACATACAAATATGTTTCACTGACTAGCTTACAATGTCCCCAAGAGCACAAAATATGTCTTAGTTGTTTTTGTATCTTCACTGTCTTGTCCCCTGATACATAGAAAATGCTTCAGCTATCTTGATAAATCCAGAAAACTGGCTGTATGGAAGTGCAATATGCAACATTATAGAAAATAACCTTTCATTCATTACTGTGCTCAGATCCCAAGAATTCATTTTTTTTATTTATTCACATTTATTCAGTCATTCATTCGTCAGACATCAAGTATGGGTTCCCATTTTTGTCTTGCAGTAATTGCACATCTGTGTATATGACAAGGACGTATTGGCAATGCAAGGTTTTGCCTTATATATTTGTTCTTATTTGTATTAGAAATAAACTCTCACTAACAACAGACTCATTTCAAAAGCTTGACTATTACAAAGCAGTCTTCTTTTTAATTTTTTTTATTTTTATTTTCTTTTGTATTTTTAAGGCCACACCTGTAGCACTTGGAAGTTCCTGGGCTAGGGGTCGAATGGAGCTGCAGCTGCTGGCCTACACGACAGCCACAGCAACACCAGATCTGAGCCACATTTCCCAGCCTATGCCACAACAATGCCAGATCCTTAACCCACTGAGCAAGGCCAGGGCTACCCACATCTCTACCTGCTGAGCACAATGGGAACTCCATTTTCTTACTTTGCCTTGACTCGGCCACCATCCCATGTTACTCCAGAGTATCAGGTATTTTTGTCAGTCCCTGAGGTTTTAGCCAATTTTTATCTCACTCAAGTCTTCCTTGATCCCAAGTGAGATATTGTGTGATATCTTTGTTTTATTTTATAATTTTGATTTCATGTTTATAAAAACAGAAAGTATCATGGGTGATCAGTGAACTAACTGCACTGTGTCATAATAGAAGAGACTGAATCCTTTCACCAATTTGCTCCTTAGTGCTTTTCTAGAACTTTTAAAATCCTACCCTTCCAGTAACTTTGTTGCTGGGATAGCAAGTTATAACATTAAGATTGTCTCCCAATATAACAGAAAACCTACACTAACAAGTTATTTTGGAGCCTTAACTCTGCAGCTTTCTCAAAGCTAGATTAAGAACTCCAGTGCCTAGTATGCCTGTATGGTGGATTTTTATCTAAGAACTCTCATTGAGAAAAAAGTAAGTGGGTATTTATACCAAAAAACATCTTGGATAATTCCAATTAAATATTAGCAAAAAATATATTTGGCCC
This sequence comes from Catagonus wagneri, assembly GCA_004024745.2. NCBI lineage: Eukaryota > Metazoa > Chordata > Mammalia > Artiodactyla > Tayassuidae > Catagonus > Catagonus wagneri. The sequence goes on from PVHT020000015.1 coordinate 4,592,200, forward strand.
TAAATAAGGCCAACTGTGTTATGATATCTAACCCAAGGCTATCACTAGATATTTTTGTAGGTTTTTGTAGAGGTTTACCAATAAGCAAATGTAGCATTTCTGCTCAAAAGAGTATTTTAGAGCTTTTAGTGAATTCTGCTGAACACTTGAAACAATTCCATAACCAGATTAAGCAGACTGCAGAGTCAGAAATGATTTACAATAACCATATATTGGATTGTTATAAGTGTGTATTGCCTTAAATGAATATGTAAGTGTTGAGTAATCATTGTTTTATTAATAATTTTTTCCAAGTTTTAGGGAAATATTTATGGACAAAATTGAAGACTGATGCTTTTTGAAAATAATTTTGCAATTTATCAGTGAATTTTACTAGATTTAAGAAAGAATTCTCCATGACTGATTACCTCCATAATCATTATCGAAATTGATAAAAAAATCCAAAACTATATTTTTCATTAACTGCCATTTTTCAGAGATTCAGAGAATAAAGAATATTATAAAGATTTCCCCCAAAAGTCCCAATAATTAAAAGTTATATTTGTTTCATTAGAGGATAGTTGCTACTCAAATATTTGCTCTGAAAACACTGTAAGCTTCAGTGAAAAGGGTGCTTGACCGAGAATCAATGCCCATCATACCATCATTTGGGAAGGTAAGAGTACTTTATACTTATAAACACTGGGCCAACTTAATGTATTTTCTCTACTTTTCAAATTGTTGAAATTGTAATATAAATGAAAAATACATTATTATTTTTAAGTTCCTTGTGATGATATCTGGTTTTCATTCAGGATATGCTTGATGTAAGATCCACAGTAAACATTTTTTTTTAAAAGACAGATAGAAGTAATGAGCTGTGTGATACGGAAGTTAGCAGCAACATCTTATGCCTCTCTGCATGTTCCACATACTAACAAAGCACTATGCATGGAGCAGGTAGAATATTCATTTGAAGGAAAGGCGACAAGGAGTTGGGGAGAGAAATGAGGATAAAAGTGCCTACCAGTTATTAATAGATTATTCTGTGCCAGGACTATGCTATTAACTGCACTGTTATCATTTTATGTATTGCTCACAATAATCCCGAGAAGGACAGAAGGAAGACTAGAAAAATAAAGAAAAACATTTGCTTATAAGGCAAAATAATATTTTATTACCTAGAACCAAGTTACTGGCCTACATTTGATATCAGATTATTATTATTAATGTGTACTAAAAGAGTAATGAAGACAAGAGAAGGTATGGGATTAAGAGATACATATTACTATTTATAAAAAAATAACAAGTATATGTTGCATAGCACAGGGAATTATAGCCATTTTTGTAATAACTTTAAATGGAGTATAATATATAAAAATAATGAATCACCATGCTATATATTTGAAAATAGTATAATATTATAAATCAATTATACTTCAATTTATAATATTTAAATATAAAAATATAATTATATGCTCAACTTGCCTGAAAATAAAGAATAATGAGAAGAAAATCAAAATCAGAAGGCTGAGGGAAAGAAAGCCAGTTTAGTAGACTACTATTTTCAATCCAGATTATGCATCTGTAACATCTTAAATATTCTTAACACATTTTTGGTGTAGTTTATTAATGAGTTAATATTTGTGCAAAGAAAGCCAGATTTATAGCAATGACGAGAAACTGAAAAGTACAAAATATAATTACCCCACTTGTCTTTCCTTAAATCTTGTATTTTCAGAAGAAGATATTATGGAGCATAATATATTCCATGGAAAATCTTCCTATGAGATAACATCATTCTAATAAAATAGAACTCTAGTAGCACCAACACCAGGGTGGTATAATGTCCCCACTATACACACACCCCCTTTATATATACACACTTGACTTATTCAAATAGAGCAATAATGATAGCTGATGCCAATGGGGTTTCTTTTCCATGGAGGTTTGAGTAGCTTATCTTAAAGCCCTCTGAAGTTAGTAGTAGCTTTCATGTAATACATGCTGGTACATATTAAAATATACTCACATTGAGTTGCTGAGAATAGGTCGTGTTTTCTGTAGAACATTGTTTTCTTCTGAAAAAAAAAAAAAGAGCTCAATAAATTCCTGAGGGTTTGAGCATCATATCTCATGATGCAAGGCCCACTATTTAAGTCAGTATTTACTTGATTAATATGTGTGAATCACCATCAGGGTTGGTCATTGGAATGCAATTTGGATACTTTGACATTGGATGATAAGCTGAAGACGTATTTTTGTTGTATATGCAAAAGAAATGTCTGTAATGATTTCATTTTCTAATTCTATGAGTATTTCCACTTGCATCTTTAATCAATTTACAAGTTAACACAAATCTTTGTTTTAATTTCATTTGCACCATAGTAATACAATGGCATTAGCAAATATCAGCTACCTGAGTTAAGTTCCTAGACTGGAAAAGGGGAATATAAACAGAGATTCAATTTTGCTTTCCCATATGTATTAAATTCAATAATTAGGCATTTTGTGCTTACATGTTTCAAATGATTACAAACATTTTGCCAGACCAGTTCTTTAACTTTTTTTTTTTTTTGTCTTTTGCCTTATCTAGGGCTGCACCCGCGGCATACGGAGGTTCCCAGGCTAGGGGTCTAACAGCAGCTGGAGCTGCCTGCCTTCACCACAGTCACAGCAACGCGGGATCCGAGCCGCGTCTGCAACCTACACCACAGCTCACGGCAACGCCGGATCCTTAACCCACTGAGCAAGGCCAGGGATCAACCCCACAACCTCATGGTTCCTAGTCGGATTTGTTAACCACTGAGCCATGACGGGAACTCCTAAATTTTTTAAATATAATATTAGTCTTGCATAAACATATTTAATAAAACATATCGGTTTTTTTTTTGTCTTTTTGCCTTTTTTAGGGCTGCACCTTCAGCATAGGGAGCTTCCCAGGCTAGGGGTCTAATCAGAGCTATAGCCACCGACCTACACCACAGCCACAGCAACGTGGGGTCCTAGCAGCATCTGCAACCTACACCATAGCTCATGGCAACGCCGGATCCTTAACCCACTGAGCAAGGCCAGGGATCAAACCCGCAACCTCATGGTTCCTAGCCGGATTCATTAACCACTGAGCCACAATGGGAACTCCCCATACGTCATATTTTTGCCTTTTAACACACTTTTGAACATCCAAGAATCCATTTCAACTCTTTTAACACACTTTTGAAGATCCAAGAATCCATTTCAACAGGCCCAGAATTGAATCTAGGCTGCAACTTATGCTGCAGGCATGGCGATGCCAGGTTCTTAATCCACTGTGCCACAGTGGGAACTGTGCCTTTCTACCAGGCCAGACTCAAACTTGTACCTCTGCAGTGAAATGAGCTACTGTAGTCAGATTCTTAACTCACTGTGCCACAGTGGGAACTCCCTACAACTGAATTCTTGAAGCAACTGAGTGAAAATTTAAAATTGATAAAATTGGAATGATCTTGAAATTATGGTTGTTTAACAGAAAGAATAGAAAATATTTTCATTTTCCAACATGAGATCACTAAATATTCTCCTCCCTCCCAAAACTCACAGGCTGTAAAATATTTTCAAACATTTGACCCACAAAGCTTCTGTCTAGCTAAATATATTCTATGTATAGGGAGTTGAAGATGTTTACAATAAGGCAGCATATGAACTAACACATTAGCAATCAATCAGGAAAATTCTTCTCCGTAAAAATAAGTAATAAATATATGACTCTGGAGGCCAGGATTTAAATTTGAGTTCATGTATATCATTAAAATGCACTTGTAGTTTTTAACTTTATAGGATACTGGATTGTTGGAAGTGTAAGGGAGCAATAGATCCAAAGAACTTGATACTACATTTAAGTACATTTAAAATTCTAAATACCTGTATATTAGTAATAATTTTAAAGAGTTAATATATTTTTATTTATTTTTATTCATCCTTCTTTCCAAAAAAGATATAAAGTATCTTACAAAAACTTTTAAATAAACTAAAGTAATGTATTTTGTATTGAATTGTCAATTTCTTGATCTTTGCACAGAAAAAATTAATTTACTTATACATTTTACAACTGTTTTGAAAATATTGTTTTGCTCTACATAATTTGTAAATGCTTTATAATATATTTATAAGGTTTAAAACATATTGCTAATTTAACAACAAATGAAACGTGAAGTAGTTGCCTCTTTAACAGTAATTTTCTTTTTTTAACACTAATTTTCATTTTAATATTTGTATATGTGAGCTTTACTTTTAGGTATTGGCCTCAATATTTCAACATGAATTTAAAACAATTCATAGGTCTGTTCAGAATCTTGTGCACAATTTACAAAGCACATTAACCTATCAAAATATAGCAGAGCCCATTAGAAAATGGCTCATATTTGTTGTTCTCAGCAGTTAGAATGTAAATCCCATCAAAGCAGAGGTTTGATGTTTGTGCTCATTGCTAGGTTCCCAGTGCATAGAAAGTGAACATGTGTTTCCAGTTCTTCAGTTGTTGCTGTGTTATTAATAATATAGCAGCAATAGTGATCCTTTTAAAACATAGGTCATATCATGTACCAGAAAGAATTCTAACGGTGTCTCTGTTCCCTCACTGTAAAATACAAAGCTTTTTAATGGGATAAGACATGATATAAATTGCTTCCCTCAACCCTTACCTCTCTAACCTCAAGCTCTACTGATTTTCCTCTTGCTCACCGGTCTCCAGCCCTGCAGACTTTATTGTTTCCTAGATCACAATAGGCACTCTTCCCTCAGTCATTTTGTACTTCTTGTTTCTGCTGTTCAGAACACTCTTCCGCTAATAGCTTCATATCTTTCTTCTCAACGTTCTTTAAACCTTAGCTCAAAATTCACCTTTTGTAAAGTACTTTTACTTTTGAAAGTAAAGCTTTCCTTCACTATCCAATCTAAAATTTCATCATTCTTAACATCGACTCCTTCACCTTCTTACTGGTGCTCTATATTCCCCTCCCCAGCTTTTTCTCCATTGTGATCAGATAGACATTATTTACTGTCTTTCTCCTCCATTATAATGTAAAGTCCATGAGGACAAGGTTTGTATCTGCTTTGTTCGTTGCCGTGTATCTAGTATTGAGAACAGTGTATGGCATATATAAGGCAATTGATATAATATCAATTGAATCAATAAGTGAAAAAATTAACACCCAAAGAATTTCCATTTTTATAAATGCTAGATTTATAACAACATTGATTTTTCAAGTACAGAATTTTCATTTGGGAAAAAAGCTGTAAAATCATAGCTTGGTTGATAAGAATGCCATATTCTACCAAGTAAAAGCCATAGGAAGTTGGGAAACACATCAGCTATTTGTTCTTCAGTTTGCTCATTTATAAAGTAATAATAATAACTACTTCAAATGTTGATGTGAGATTATATAAAGATGTACGTGTTTGAGTGTCAGTGTGTGTGTGTGTGTGTGTGTGTGTGTGTGTGTGTGTGTGTGTGTATAAAATGCTTGGCATTGTACTGAAGCCACTACAACCTGTTCTTAATTGAATATATTTATCAGTATAATTTTAATATGTCTCCCTGTCTGTCCAGTCCAAATCTACATCTTTTGTCATATAACTTTTTAATTCTTCATCTTTCATCCAATGAGCTACACTGCCGTCTCTGTATAGTATCAAGACTGATGGATACGTATTCATCAGTATCAAGATTGATGAATATAGAATGTTGTCTTTCATGAATGCTCAAAGATTGAAATCTTTATTAACTCTTTTGTAGCTCCAATTCCTTTTTTCCTATTGCTAATTCCACTTATTTATGCAACGGTGGCACTTAAAGTGCTGGTATGTCTTCCATCTTGTGGGCATTCTGCAATAAAGTGCCCACTTAGTTATCTGGAAACAACTGTTTTCATTAGTGTTTCCATTACTAAATTAATGTTATTATAGTTAAAACAAAATAGAGTGTGTGTACAAGCTGCTCATGATAGAGGCTATTAAATGTAGAAACTGAATTTTAACTCCCAAGTTAGCAAAAATAAGGAATTATAAGTATGCACATTCTTGTGCACACAGTCCTGTGTACACAGACACACATATACACACACAGCAATCATCAGGGACATACATTAAAAAAAATATGCAATTTGTTTGAAAACAATTTCATTTCCAAAATTAATATCATCTAATAAACTAAGTCTAAATTACAGTTCTTGATGTTATTTTTTTACTGGCATTACAAAAAAGTGACAATTTTTTTTCACACAGTTTTTGAACTGGGCTCCTATGGCGATAATAACCAAATTAATAACATTTTTCCCTAAAGGTACTCAGTGCCACAAAATAGTCACAAATTTCAATGTTAGTTAAACATTGAAATGTTTTCCAATTCCTGAAATAATGAAGAGAAATTCTACTACAGATAACCAGCAAAGGACTATAGTTAGAAAGCTGATTTTCATGTTCCCCTTGCTCTAACATAAAAGGAACAAAATATGCCTATAACTAGCTAACATATATATTACATAATTTTCAAAGGCTTAGTCAATTTTGTAATCGATATATTTAGTAACATGACAAATTTAGAGAGGATCACATGAAATATGCACGATGTAGAATTTGATTAAACTTAATTATCCATTTTTAGAAATAGTTAAAATTAATTTTAACTCATGCCATGGAAAAAAAAAAATAAATAAATTTACACAGAATTAAGGAAAGTCCCAATCCAGTAAAATATTTTGCATTATAATTTCTTACAAAAAGACATTTCAAAAAAGCACATATGATCTTTAACATTTTAAATTTTATATGAATTTACCATCTTCAACTTGAAGAATTATTCAAAAAAAGGAACTAATTAAAATCAAATAAATCATTTTAGTTACAATTAATGGGAAGGTATACAAATATCATCTAAAATTATATGGAATACTCACCTTTATTCTAACATTTTTTCTGAAAAGCCTTTTCAGAAATAAAAAGAAAAAAAGTGTGTTGTTTTCATGTAGATTATATGCACTCTTCAGCATCAGTTCAATATAAAATGTTGAAATGACTGCCAGGACAATTAGCTCTAGAAGCAACTGAAATTATTTTAAATATGTGGACGTGAAGGAGTAATCTCTTTGAGAAATAACACTGCCTCTGAGTAATGAATTGCAACATGGAAGAGTCTAATCGTTTGCATATTGTGCATTCCAGTAACTTGACTTAAATGGTCAGGCAGGATGAAGTTCAGGTAGACAAAAGCTTTTCTTTTACACTATACTCTTAGTTTTACACTATACTCTTAGATTTACACTATACACTTAGATTTACACTATACTCAAATAAAGAATGCTCATGAATTAAGAATTTCCCTGTAGAACCCCTTAAAATAGTAAGAAATCTTGATGCATTAAAATGGAATGTGGTAAAGGGAAAACCCTCTATTCAATATATCAAGAACATTTCTTTTTTGGTACATTTCTTAAGTTGCTACCAAACAAGGTCTTAAGACAATTCTGATTCTTTTAAACTTCAGGCAAAGAAATCAGATCAGAGCATTTCTCCTCTTACGCTTTCTGCTTCATAATTATTTTTGCTTCTCTCACATAGCAGTGTAAGAGTAAAGTCCACAAATAATCGATTTGAATAGAATTGTTGATGTTGTCATCATTTTAAATTATAAGATTTTTCGTTTAGCAATTTTCTTCAAAAGTTACCTAAAGAAAGTATTTTAAGGTTTCAACACCTTGTTCTTATGAATGATAAATTATTCCCCCTCAATAAAGCACGACAATGTTGCCAGGTACCAGTGGAGAAAAATACGCCCAATAGATTGGAATTCTGCTCCCAGGTATGACAATCTAAGATTCAAATGGACAAACTCCTACCACCCTACCCAGGAAAACAACTATATAGAACACAAAAAGAGCTACCTCACAATACTAGAGTGAATAGAAGCAGACAAAATCTGGTAGGGAGGTCACATTCATTTAAAGGAGCTGAGATGAATAGCTATACAAACAGTTTCCTTTCTGTGTGACTTTTACCCTGGGGCTGAGTAAAGTCCACTTGGCATGGGATGGAGAGTATGGGGAAATTTATAATCTTTCTCACCTGCGTAATGAGAAAACTAAATCTTGGAAAGAGTGAACGCTGAAGAGAATGGTGAATCTTGAATGGTTAAGACAGAAAAAGGATTCCCAAGCCATCCTAAGCATCTTTGACTCCCATTTCAATGATAAAAGAGACTCTACACAGCCCTGCTAAAAACAAAAGATTTGAACATAGCTGGGGATGCTACACAGAAACAGAGTTTACAGTTCAAGCCCAGACAGCAACAACAAAAAAAAATCTATTAAAAAAAAGGAAACAACATTCATTGGAGAAAAATAGTTTAATTCATAATCTCCACAATTTAATCTTGATAATAGTCAGCATTATATGCAAAATTATCCAAAATGTGAGGAATAAAGGCAATGGAATATTTCTGAGATAAAACAGATGTTTTAACTAGCAAATATTTTGTCTTCCTGGTAGATTGACTCTTCTATCGTTATGTAATATCTCTCTTTGTCTCTAGTAATTTTCTTTGCCCTAAACTGTACTGTATCTAGTACCTGTATCCACTCTTGATTTTGGTGAGGATTAATGTTTGCCTGAGATATCTTTTCCATTCTATTATTTTCAGTTTACCTCTGTAATTGTATTTTGAAGTGAGTTTCTTTTAGATAGCATACAGTTGGATCAAGCTTGTTTGTATTTTTCAGTCCATACTGCCATTCTCTGCTTTTCATTGGAATATTTAACCAATCACATTAAAGTATTTAGACCATCGAAATGTTAGGGCTTAAGTGTGAAATTTAATGCTTTTTTTTTTTTTCTGTTTGTTTCCTCTGTGTCTCCTTATTTTTGTTTTCTTGACTTCCTGTAGGTTACTTGAATATATTTAGGATTTTAGGATTATATCTTTTGTTTGTTTGTTTGTTCGTTTGTTTGTTTGTTTTATGCCCTCACCCACGGCATATGGAAGTTCCCAGGCTAGGGGTTGATTCGGAGCTACAGCTGCGGGGTCTGAGCCGTGTCTGTGATATGCACCACAGCTCACAGCAATGCTGCAATGCCAGATCCCAGACACACTGAGTGAGGCCAGGGATCAAACCTGCATCCTCATGGATACTATTCAGATTCATTTCTGCTGCACCACAATGGAACTCCCTAGAGTATATCTTGTTTAATTTATATTGTTTTTGAGTGTGTTACTTTATTTTCTTAGGGGTTGTTCCCGATATTAAAATATTCATATGTATTTTGTCACAGACTCCTGGCATTGACATTTTATCACTTCCAGTGACGTGCAAAAATTTTGCTTCAATTTAAGTTCCTTTACCATCTCAAGTTTTAAAATATAATTTTCTTAGGTATTTCCTTTATGTACACTGGAGAACCACTTTAGATGGCATTATATTTGCTTCAGTGTGACTTAAGAAACTCATAAGATTCTATTCCTCATGATAATGATTATTATATGTGCCCCTATTTTTACTTATTTTGATGTTCTTACGTTATGTATTCTCAAGTTTTATTCTGTCTTTATTTCCTTTCTGTTTAAAGAACTCATTTATTGTCCTTTTTATTCCTGCAGGGTAATTTTGCCATATATAAAATTTGAAGTTAACTGACAACTTGATTTGGTGTTCTTTTATAACTAATGCATAAATTCCTGTCTTCTCTCAAGTTTTTTCCTTTGTCTTTTGTTTTCAGAAGTGTAATTATGATTTTTCTTGGTGTAGATTTCTTTGGTTTCACCTAGTTTCTTGAATTTGTAGGGTATGGGGGGTGGATTTTTGTTTGTTTGTTTTTGAAATTTGGGACACTTTCAGCCTTTACTTTTTCAAATGCTTTCCAATCCCATTCTCTTTCTCTTGTTGGATTCCAGTTGCACAGATATTGGGTCTTTGCTATTTTCCCTCAGGACAGGACATTATAAGACAAGTTTAGCTTCTGCTGCTAAATTTCAAGAAAAGTAAGTTAAAGAAAAAGCTCTGTTCAATTTTTAATGTCTGCTTTCTCACTCATTTAAATTGGTTACATTCCATTGATCGTCATCAGGTTTATTAAGTCTATCCTCTGTCACTTCTACTTTATTAAAAACATTCAGCAAGTTTCTCTTTCAGTTATTATAATTTTCAGTTCTCTAAATTCCATTTGGTTCTCTTTAATATATTCTTTTTTTTTGCTTTTTAGGGCCACACTTGTGGCATATGGAAATTCCCAGGCTAGGGTTCTAATCGGAGCTGTAGCCGCTGGCCTACACCACAGCCAGAGCAAGGCCAGATCCGAGCCGCTTTGACTGTGACCTAAACCACAGCTCTGGGCAGCAGCGGATCCTTAATCACTGAACAAGGCCAGGGATGCAACCAGCAACCTCATGGCTCTGGGTCAAATTCGTTTCCGCTGCGCCGCAATGGGAACTCCATGGTTCTCTTTTATACCTTCTAATTCCCTCATGAGGTTATCTAATTTTTCATTTGTTTCAAGCAAATTCATAACTGCCTGTTGCAGCATTTTATGATCCTTATCACGTGATTCTAACATATGGTTCATCTTGGTGTTGATATCTACCATGGATTGAATTGTGCCCCATCCCCCAAATTTATATGTTGAAGTCCTAACCCCTGGGACCTTAGAATGTGAATGTATTTTTAGATAGTGCCTTTAAAGAAAGAGAAAGCCAGGAATACATTCACACAGAAAAAAGACTATTTAGAATATAGTGAAAATGTGGTCATCTGCAAACTATGGACAGAGGCCTCAGGAAAAAAATGAACAAACAAACTTGTGTTTTTTTATTTATTTTTTTTTGCCTTTTGTCATTTTAGGGCCGCGCCCCCAGGCTAGGGGTCTAATCGCAGCCGTAGCCACTGGCCTACGCTGCAGTCGCAGCAACACAGGATCCAAGCCACGTCTGCGACCTACACCACAGCTCACGGCAACGCCGGATCCGTAACCCACTGAGCAAGGCTAGGGATCGAACCCGCAACCTCATGGTTCCTAGTCGGATTCATTAACCACTGTGCCACGACGAGAACTCCAAACAAATTTAACACTTTAATTTTGAGCTTCTAGTCTCCAAAACTGTGAGAAAGAAATTTTTATTGTTTAAGCCACCCACTCTGTAGTACTTTGCTATGGTAGCCCTAACGAACTAATACAGTTTCTGTTTATTGCCTTTTCTTATGTAAGTTGTGATTTTTCTTGGTTTTTGATATGATAAGTGGTTTTCAATTGTCTCTTGACATCTTGGATATTTTATGAGACTTTATATATTATTTAATCCTTTTTTAAGGACCTAGTTCCTTTCCTGCAAATGGGTGATATGGAATTCAGAACCCAGGTTGTCCTGCAGACACCTTCTCAGTGAAAGTAGAACACTGACTTGTCCTGTCTCATTGTTTCCAAGTAGAGGGTAAGATCAATTCCCTACTGGGCCCTGCAGCCACCAGGATAGTGAAAGGAGAGCACTGACACTCATTGCTTTGTTGCTTCAAGATGGGAGCAGAAGCTTAGCTCCCCATGGACAGAGGGACAAGTAGAGTACCAAATAACTCAGCTTCCTACCACCTTACTCCACCTCACTGATGCATGGTGGGAGTGGAAGCTAAGCTTCCCATTGGGTCCTACTAAAACCTGCAGTGGCAGAAAATCAGAGTATTGACTAGTCCCAACTTACAAGATCTTTGTCAGTCTTGTTCAAGCGTTGAAGCTGTAGAAAGAGACTCAGAAATTTACTGGCAGGAAGGATTTTAAAACAACAATTATAATTATCCTCAAAGAAGTGAAACAAAACATGTTTTCAATGCATGAATACCTGGGGAAAGAAATCCTTGATAAAGAAATAGAAATAATAAAAGAGAACCAGATGAAAATTATGTAACTCAAAAATACAATTTCTGAAATGAAAAAAAAGTTCTTGACAGATTTATAGAAAAATCAACATGACAGATTCAAGAGTAAGTTAGACTGAAGATCTAACTATTGAAATGATCTAAGTTGAACAAAGAGAAATAAGATTGTGAAAAAATGCTCAAATTTCAGACAATATCAAATGATCAAATACATGTGAAATGGGAGTACTAAAACACCAGAGAGATAGGAGAAATGGAGATTTAGGCCAAAGGATAGTAAAAAAAAAAAAAAATAAAGACTGAAAATGTTCCAAATTTGATGAAAGACAGAAATTTTCAGACACAAAACATTCTGAACACCAAGCAATATCATACAAAAAAAAAAACCCACAGTTTCATTGTATTCAAACTAATGAGAGTCAAAGAAGAGCAAATCTTGAAAGTATCAAGATTAAAATAATATACTACATACAAGGGAGAAAAGTTATACAATTAATGACTGACATTCTATCAGAAACCTTGAAAGCAAAGAATAGAGTATAACAAAAATTTTTAAGTACTGAAAGTAAAACAACAAAGTAACAACCCAGAATCCTGTATGCAACAAAAATATCATTCCAGAATTAACGTGAAATAAACACATTTTCAAATAAATTAAAAAACACAGAGAATTCATCTTCTAACCTGCAGTAGAAGAAATTCTCAAAAATTATTTAGACTGAAAAGAAATGATAATATGTAGAAATGATAATATGTTCTCAGATTCTCAGAGAACAAAGAAGTGCATCAGAAACAGTAAATATGTGGGCAAATATTAAAGATAGTTGTTTTCATCTTTTCCTCTCAAATTATTTAAAATGATATAATTGCTTAAAAACCAATACTTTTGCATTGTTCTATGGATATTTAATATACACAGACACATTACACAGAGCAACTATAACATTAAGGAAAGCATAGAAGACATGGGCATGTAAGGTTGCAAGATTTCAATATTTTATTCTAAAAATATTCAAAGGATACAGGGAAAATTAGTACATGATCAACAGAGGAATTAAGTACAAAGGAGACAGTTAGAAAACAAAAAAATGAATTGGAGACCCACATATAGTCATATCAATAATTACATAAACGGTTTATGGCACCAATACTCTAAAAGGCAGAAATTGTCCAAATGAGTAAAACACTCAATAGGATACTGTCCTAAAGAGATGAACTTTAAACAGGAAAACCTTGAAAGGAAATGGAAATGATACATTGAAAGGAAATGGATTAAAAATTCACTATGCAAACCAATAGAAGGATGAGGTAATTATATCTTATCAAATAAAATATATTTCAATAAGCACTTAACATAAGGGTCAATTCAATAGGAAGACATCACAATTATCAGTGTGTCTGCTTCCAAAAAGAGACCTTCACTATATATGAAGAGAAACTTTGCACAATTAAGGGAGGATATATAACTCAAAAATAATAATTGGAAAATTTAGCATCCTTTCAAAGCAACAGATGGAACATTTAAGTTTAAAAACTCAGGAGTTCTCCTGTGGTGCAGAGGGTCAAGAATTCTGCATTATCAGCGCAACGGCCCAGGTCACTGCTGTAGCACAGGTTTGATTCCTAGCCTGAAAATATCCATATCCTGGGAGCATGGCCAAAAAAAATCAACAAAGACGTAAAAAAAATAAAGCTAGTAAGCCCCTTGACCTGATTGGTATTTATATCAGCATCCGACAATGGCAGACCAGACATTATTTTCAAGCGCATTTGTGGGATAGACACATTCTGAGTCATAAAGAAGTTCACTAAATTCAAAAATATTGAAATCAAGCGACATGTTTTTTCGTCAAAATGTAATTCAGTTAAAAATAAATAAATATAATCAAGGAAATCCCCCAGATTTTAAATGCTTTATTTCTAAATAAGCATTTCATTTAAGTAGAAGTCACAGAAAAAAATGAGTAACTATATTGGCTGAATGATAATGAAAATACAATATATCAAAATTAATGTGATATAGCTAAAACAGTACAGATGTATTTATACCTTTCAACGCCTATATCCGTAAAAAATAATGTTTAACATATGACCTAAGTTTCTTCTTTAAGAACCTGGATAGAAGAATGAATTAATCCTAAATTAAGCAGTAGAAAAGAAATAGTAGAGAGAAAAATAAATCGACTTAACTGAAAACAGAAAACAGAGAAAATTAATATAACCAAAAACCAATTCCTTCGAAAATAAATAGAATTGATTAAAAACTCTTGCCATTATCTTTAAGAAAAACAAAAAGAAAAACTGATCAACCAACATAAAGAATGAAAAATGGAATGTTACTGTACATATTTTAGACATTAAAAGGAAGAGGAATTGTTATAAACAAATGTGTGCAAATAAATTTGACAACTTAACTGAACTGAAAAACTTAGGAAAGAAAAGAAATGACCCTTTCTCAACCTGTAACCCTTATATCAATTAGTAAAATCAAATTCTTAATTTTTAACACTTCCAAAAAGAAAACTCCAGATCCTGATGGCTTCACTGATTAATTTTGTAAAATATTTTAAAAGGCATAATACCAACCTTAGACAAGTTCTTTTAGCAAATAGAGAAGAAAGGAACACTTTCAAACTCACTTTATAAGGCCAGCATTACCCTGATTCTAAAAGCAGATGAAGAAATGGCAAGAAAACTATAGACTAATATCACTCATGAACATGAATATAAAAATAATTATCTAAATAATATCAAATCAAATAAAAAATATTATTAAATGGCATTACAACCTATGTAGGATTTATCTTTTCTCTTGGGAATATGAAGTTGGTTTCACATCAAATAATCATTTACTATCAGATACCACTTTAATACATTTGAGGACAAAAATCATATCACCATTTCAAAAGATGAATAAAAAGTATTTGATAAAATTCAGCTCCTTTTATGATAAAAACATTTTCAGCTAAGAATAGCGGGGAAGTCACTCACATTGATTATAGATATTTATAAGAAATCTACAGACCATATCACTTTCAATAGTGAAAGGATCAATGCTTTCTGCATAAATTTGAAAACATAACAAAGATATCCTTTTACAACACTCTTTTTAATATTGTACTCTATATTTTGGCAGGAGAAAGAAATAAAGAGAGTATTGATTTGATAGGGGATAGTCACACTATCATTTTCAAATAATTTGATGGTATGGAATTAACAGAAATCTACTAGAAATAATAAAAAGTCAATATTAAAAATAAATTCTATATCTGTAAACTAACTAGAAAATGAAATTTAAAATCCCATTCAAAACAGCATCAAAGATGAAACAACTAGTAATAAATTTAACTTAAAAAGTCCACAGCAAACCACAAAACATTAAAAAAGGAAATTAAAGAACACCTAAAAAACTGGAGAGAGGTATTTATATAATGGAAAATGTAATGTTAAAATGGGAATCTTCCCCAAACTGATCTACAGAGACATTTTAAAACCAATCAAAGCCCTAATAGGGAATTCCCATTGTGGCTCAGTGGTAAAGATGAGGGTTGAATCCCTGGCCTTGCTTAGTGGGTTAAGGATCTGGCATTACCATGAGCTATGGTGTAGGTCTCAGATTCGGCTTGGATTCTGAGTTGCTGTGGCTGCGGTGCAGGCTGGCAGTTGCAGCTCCAATTCGACCCCTGGCCTGGGAAATTCCATATACTGCACACGATGCCCTAAAAAAGCAAAAAAGGGAAAGGAAAAAAAAAAAGCCCTAATAGGCTTTTTAAAATAAATTTTAAAAATGATTTTAAAATGTGTGTAATAAGGCAAATGACCTACAACAGCTAACTTAAAAACTGTCAAATTGTATGTTTAAAAATGCATGAATTTTATTGTATATAAATTGTACTTCAGTTAAATTTGTATATAAACTTAATTTCAGTTAAAATTGATGAAATTACGGGGAGTTCCCTTCTCGGCTCAGTGGTTAACGAATCCGACTAAGAACCATGAGGTTGCAGGTTCAATCCCTGGCCTTGCTCAGTGGGTTAAGGATCCGGCCTTGCCTTGAGCTGTGGTGAAGGTTGCAGACACGGCTCGGATCCCGCGTTGCTGTGGCTGTGGCGAAGGCCGGCAGCTACAGCTCCTGTTAGACCCCTAGCCTGGGAACCTCCATATGCCGCAGGTGCAGCCCTACATAAAAAGGCAAAAAAAAAAAAAAAATGATGAAATTACAAAATCTGGATTCTGTTTTTAAGACTTACAATAAAAACCACACCAACCAGAGAGTACGAAATTTAATGGTATAAGAATTCACATAAGTCAAAGGGACAGAACAAAAGTTCATAAACAGACTCAAACTTACATATTCAATTGACTTTCAACAAAGATACATCAATGGAGACAAGAAGGTCTTTTCAGAGATTATTGATGGGAGTTCCCGTCGTGGCTCAGTGGTTAACGAATCCGACTAGGAACCATGAGGTTGAGGGTTAGATCCCTGGCCTTGCTCAGTGGGTTAAGGATCCGGCGTTGCCTTGAGCTGTGGTGTAGGTTGCAGACACGGCTCGGATCCCACGTTGCTGTGGCTGTGGCGTAGGCCGGCGGCTACAGCTCCTGTTAGACCCCTAGCCTGGGAACCTCCATATGCCGCGGGTGCGGCCATAGATAAAGCAAAAAGCAAAAAAAAAAAAAAAAAAGATTATTGATGGAATATGTTATGACCTCTGCTCTTATTTCATACCATACATTAAAAATAATTCCAAATTAATCAAAAGCCTAAATATAACAGCAAAATTATTACACTTCTAAAGGAAAACAGAAATATTATCCTTGTGATTGTGACAGGAAAAATAATGCTCCCCTAAAATTTCCACATCTTAATCCCTGAACCTGAGAATATGCCAGTTTATATGGCAGAAGATACTTTGTAGATGTGATTAAAGTTAAGGACCCAGAGGTAGGAAGATTATCCTGGATTATCCAAGTGAGCCCAAGCTAATTAAATGAGTCCTTAAAAGCAGAGAACTTTCCCAGCTGAAGTCAAAGACAGAGGGTGTGACTGCAGAATAACTGTCAGACATGTTAACATTGTTATATATACTGCAGATGGAGAAAGAGGATTATGAGCCTCGAAGGAGCTGGAAAAATCAAGGAAACAAATTCTTCCTCCTGACTTCTAGAAAGAAACACAACCCTGTCAACACATTAATTCTATCTCAGTGAAACATATATCAGAGTTCTGAACTGTAGGTCTATAAAATGATACATTTGTGTTGTTTAAGCCACTATGTACATGGTATTGCGTTATGGCAGCAATATTAAATTAATATAGTGACATTGGGGTAGGCCAGGATTTCTTAAAGTGAACATCGAAAGCACAGATTATAAAATATTAAATTGATGAAATGAACATCATTCAGATTTAAACTTCTGTTCTTCCAATTCCTGCTATGGTGCGATGGGTCGAAGATCTGGCCTTGCTGTAGCTGCGGCATAGTTTGCAGCTGTATCTCAGAACTGATCCCCAGCTTGAGAACTTCCATAGGCTGCAGGTGTCTGAATATCCATAATGTCAAAGTGATTATATCCATAATGAAAACGTACAACTCAAAAATGAGAAAGAATTCAATACAAAATAAGCAAAAAAAATTTAATAGCTTTTCAAAAATAAGATATATGAATGGGCAAATAAATGGATGAAAAAATGGTCAATAAATTTGGAGAAATGCAAATTTAAACCACAATAAAATACTCACTGACTAGAACAACAAAAACTAAAAGCAACCCAAACATTGACCAGTGAATAAGAAAGAAAAAAATGTGGTATATCCATATCTCACACTACTATGCAGAAAAACGTCAGAATATAAAAACACACACCAACATGGATGAATCTCAAAAACATCATGCTAAGGAAAAGAAGATACACATGAAAGACTGAGAGCAGCACAATTCCACTAATATGAAATTCTAGAAAAGGCAAAACTATTATGGCAGAAAGCAGACCACCGATTGTTTAGAGGCAGGAATAGGAGGACATTATTGATGTCAGGAGCAAAAGGAAACTTGCTAATGTGAGAGAACATATCTATAGCTTGATTATGGTAGAGATTATATCATTACATAAAATTGTACACTTTCATCAAAAAATTCACTTAAAAATGATCAGTTTTATTATATGTAATTTAAGCCTCAATAAATAAAATAGAGAAAAATATGCCAAATAATTAACCACTGATTGTAGAAAGAGTGGATTAAAGAAGAATAAAACTAAGGGTGTTTATTTCTAGTTTTATGCTTCATCCACTAGGCCACACATCCTCTCACATAAAGCAACATTTTTTGAAGTCTTATTCCTTCATGAAATATTCCTTGGAGTATTTCTAAAAAAAAAAACTGTTAATGAATCCCATTCAACACAGTAATATCAATGACCACACAGCCAGCCAGAGTTCTTTCATAATCTAAAGTTGTCATAATTAATTTGGATTTCAAATTAACATTAATGTGACAACACATCAGCCTTAACACTAAGAGAAAAATATCTTCAGGAGTTATGGGCTCTGTATAAGAGAGTGCATATAGTGTATTAATAAAATAATGACTTATTAATATCTTCTTTCTAAAAGCTGAAATTCTTAATATTAGCAACATAGAAAATGTCTGAAAAATCACACTGTAATAACTGTTTTTTTAAATATTTTATCATTTTCCTCCTGATTCAAAATAATCCTCAATCCATTTCCCCCATTATATGTTAAAACTCAGAAGAAGATTTTCTATTAAAGAAATTCTGAAATTTACTGAAAGATGGTAAAGGGATTAATTTAAGGTAAAAATCAACAGGAGGAAAGAGAATGGAAGGACAAATAGCAGAAGCAATATGTTATACAAAAGCATAACTGCACAAATTAGTAACTGTTTTAACATAACAAGAAAGCTAAATCTGAGGGAAAAGATAAGAAACAATGAAGTTTTCAGTGATGATCCACAAGGGAATTGGTGTCACTTTGTACCTTTAGGATTGTGGAGGTTCATTGTTAAAAAAGAAGGATAAAAGAGTAGAAGCTGTTAGATCACTTGATCTCTTCTGAATCAACCTTGCAACTTTCTCTACCCAAAAAAACCCTCATTTTCTTAATACAGATTTATTTTCTGAAAAGGTAAAACGGAGTGTCTGAACACGGAACACAAAGCAGAATAGAAAGCAGGAATTTCATCCTGACAACAAAAGAATCAAATGAAAATGCACACATTAAATTATGTGTTCGTTTTTTCCCCACTTAGTTCCTGGAAACCGGGTATTCATGGATATGTCATACTGGAAGAACTGTGGGATAGTCTTCTCTGGGAAAACTGATTGCTCTAAGAGAAAAATGTATAAATATATTGGTATTATCAATTCCTCAAGGAAACAGCCCACTCGGATCACTGAAATGTGAAAACAAAAGTGAACATATTGAACTTCTGTGCAAAGAACTTTCAGTGGATTTTTATTGTCCTGTTTTTAATAAGGAAATTGTATATCACCAAATATTTGTGAAACTATTTAATATAAAAGATGAAAGCAAAAGCAGAAAAATAATATATAGTACATGAAAATATACAAGGAGAAAATATTTAATCTTCAAATAATATTCTCAGTGATATATTATTTTTATTAAACAAAAATAAAATGTCACAACAGTAATACTCAGAGAACCAAATATTACTCTTGGTAATTAGAAATGTAATAGCAGAGGAGTTCCTACTGTGGTTCAGAGGTACAAACCTGACCAGTATCTATGAGGATGCAGGTTTGATCCCTGGCCTCATTCAGTGAGTTAAGGATCCGGCGTTGCCGTGAGCTCTGATGTAGTTTGCAGATGCAACATGAATCCTGAGTTGCTGTGGCTGTGGCCCAGCCTGACAGCTGAAACTGTGATTAGACCACTGGCCTGAGAATTTCCATATGCTGCATATGCAGCCCGAAAAGACAAAAGAAAAAAAAAAAGTGATAGCAGAAATGTAAAACTCAATAGAAGTTTTGTAAGATAAAAATGATATTTTTCCAGGAAGTAGAATAAAAATAGAATTTGCATTGGTAAAAACAACAAAACTCAACTATCACTTTTAAAGGAAAATTTATGGTAAATACTGAGGAAACTTCTAAGCTAGTGCACTTGCCCTTTTACCACTCCCCATTCCCTTCTCAGACAAACTTTTAGCTTCCTTTTTGGAAATCAGTGTGCCTCTCCCATTTAAGGTATGAGTTAAAAATTGTTTCATCTGAAAAGCCTTCCCTGATTCATCTCACTCCACAAAAAACATTTGTTCCTTTATTTTTTTTTTAGCACATATGTTGTGTATTCAGCATTCTTTCCCATTTGTTAATGTATTATCCACTCTTCCTCTGCTCAAGGTATTATTTACATTTATAGCTTGTCTTTTCTAAGTAGATAATTAACTCGGGATTAGCACTGTACCTCATGTCCTATTATACTTACCAGTCCTGTGACAGGTTAAAAATAATTTAGTTCTGAACACGCATTAGGGAAATTTAGTAATTTCATCTTTAAGGCTGAGGTCAGAGGACATCAAGCCTTCCCACAACATGGATCAGATCCCATATTCCTTCATATGATAACGTCTTGATTATTGTCTTTGTGTTCAACATTGTGCCAAATGCTGAAAATACAAAAACATTTGAAGTTCAATATAGCTCTACATTCTGCATCCCACAAAATTAGTAGTCTCAGGAGTTGGGAACAGTAATAGATGAGCTAACTATGGTCAACAACCTGGCATTCTGGTGTGGAATCAGATAAATAAATATAAAATTATAATACAATGTGATAAGAGAAAGGATGCAAGGAACTATGTGGCATAGGATGAGGCAAAATGTGTACATTCTGTCCATATAATCACAATCAAATCACTAACCTCCTTGGGAGTCCCCACTGTGGCTCAGCAAAAATGCACCTGACCAGTATCTATGAGGATGTATGTTCAATCTCTGTCCTTGCTCAGTGGGTTAAGGATCCAGCATTGCCACAAGCTGCAGTGTAGGATGCAGCCAAGGCTCAGATCTGATGTTCAATGGTCCATTGAGCTGTGTGTCCCCCTTTAATTAGAATGCTTTTCCAACATTATTCACCCAGGTATTCTCTAGTTATTACTTAGATTTCAACTTAAGTGTCACTTCCTCAGATACTCCTTTCTGGTCTTAATCATATACTCCAGTTTTGTACCTTACACTTCACAGAAACTCTTGTCACAGCTGCAATTTTGCATATTTATGTTACCGATGTCTATTTCTAAAATTACACAGTAAGTTCCTTCAGGAGAGCAGGTATTTTGCTCATCATCACTTACCTCAGTGCTTGAAATAAAATAGGTGCTCAATATATAGCAGTTGAAAAAGTTGAACAAATACTGTAGTAAGAAAATAAATAAATGCAGCAAGCACTCTAGGAGACAAACAACCACAAAAAAAATGCACTTGCTTATTCTTATTAATCAGGGCCCATAGGATTCTACCAGGCCATCAAAAGCAGAAACTGCTCAAGTTATGGAGTTACCACAGGAAGACAATAAAAGAGATGAAGGCAGTGCTTATTGGGTTAGATGTTTTTCTTTTTTTTCTTCTGAGAATATTCTGTCTTTATTATCTTTATTATTTTATTTTTCCATTGTAGCTGGTTTACAGATTTCTGTCAAATTTTCCAACTGCACCACGGGGTGACCCAGTTACACGTACATATGTGGATTTGTCACATGTGATTAGACATAGTTCCCAGTGCTATACAGCTGGATTTCCTTGCTTTTCCACCCCTGAGGCAATAGTTAACCCGAACTCCCAAACCCTCCCACTCCCTCCCCTACCCCCTTGGCAACCACAGGTCTGTTCTCCAAGTTCGTGATTTCCTTTTCAGTAGAAAGATTCATTTGTTCAATATATTAGATTCTAGATATAAGTGATATCATATGGTATCTGTCTTGCTCCTTCTGACTTGCTTCACTCAGTATGATGGTCTCTAATTCCATCCATGTTGCTGCAAATGACATTATTTTATTCTTTTTTATGGCTAAATAGTATTCCATTGTGTCTATATACCGCATCTTCCTAATCCAATCACCTGTGGATGGACATTTGGGTTGTTTCCATATCTTGGCTATTGTGAATAGTGTGCCAGTGTCTTTTTAAAGGAAATTTTTGCCCGGATATATGCCTAAGAGGGTCGTATGGTAGTTCTATGTATAGTTTTCTAAGGTACCTCCATACTGTTTTCTACAGTGGTTGTACCAGCTTACATTCCCAACAACAGTGCAGGAGGGTTCCCTTTTATCCACACCCACTCCAGCATTTGTTGTTTGTGGACTTGTTAATGATGGCCATTCTGACTGGTGTGAGGTGGTATCTCATGGTAGTTTTGATTTACATTTCTCTAATCTTCAGTGATACTGAGCATTTTTTCATGTGTTTGTTGGCCATCTGCATTTCTTCTTTGAGAAATGTCTATTCAGGTCCTTTGCCCATTTTTCAATGGGGTTGTTGGCTTTTTTGATGTTGAGCTGCATAAGCTGTTTGTATATTTTAAAGATTAAGCCCTTGTCAGTTGCATCATTTGAAACAATTTTCTCCCATTCCGTAAGTTGTCTTTAAGTTTTCTTTTTGGTTTCCTTTGTTGTGCAAAAGCTTGTCAGCTTGATTAGGTCCCATTGGTTTATCTTTGCTTTTATTTCTGTTGCTTTGGGAGACTGACCTGAGAAAACATTTGTAAGGTTGATGTCAGAGAATGTTTTGCCAATGTTTTCTTCCAGGGGTTTAATGGTGTCTTGTCTTATATTTAAGTCTTTAAGCCATTTTGAGTTTATTTTTGTGCATGGTGTGAGAGTGTGTTCTAGTTTCTTTGATTTGCATGCAGCTGTCCAGGTTTCTCAGCAATGCTTACTGAAAAGACTGTCTTTTTCCCATTTTATGTTCTTGCCTCCTTTTTCAAAGATCAGTTGAATGTAGGTGTCTGGGTCTATTTCTGGTTTCTCTATTCTGTTCCATTGGTCCATATGTCTGTTTTGGTACCAGTACCAGTGTTGATTACTGTGGCCCTGTGATATTGCCTGAAGTCTGGGAGAGTTATGCCGCCTTTTTGGTTTTTGTTCTTTAGAATTGCTTTGGCGACTCTAGGTCTTTTGTTGTTCCATATAAATTTTTGGATTGTTTGTTCTAGTTCTATGAAGAATGTCACAGGTTATTTGATAGGGATTGCACTGAATCTGTAGGTTGCTTTGGGTAGTATGGCCATTTTTACAATATTAATTTTTCCGGCCCTTGAGCATGGGATATCTTTCCATTTCTTTGTATCTTCTTTGATCTCCTTGATTAATGTTTTGTAGCTCTCTGAATATAAGTCTTTCACCTCCTTGGTCAGGTGTATTCCCAGGTATTTGATTTTTGGGGGGTGCTATTTTAAAAGGTAAAGTATTTTGGTGTTCTTTTTCTAATATTTCATTGTTAGTATACAGAAACGTGATTGATTTCTGAAGATTAACCTTATATCCTGCTGCATTGCTGAATTCGTTGATCAGTTCAAGTAATTTCGGGGTTGAGTCCTTGGGGTTTTCTATATAAAGTATCATGTCATCTGCATACAGTGACAGTTTTACCTCTTCTCTTCTTCTTTGGATGCCTTTTATTTCTTTTGTTTGTCTGATTGCTGTAGCTAGGACTTCAAATACTATGTTGAATAACAGTGGAGAGTACAGGCATCCTTGTCTCGTTCCAGATTTTAGTGGGAAGGCTTTCAGCTTTTCTCCGTGGAGTATTATATTTGCTGTGGGTTTTTCATATACGGCCTTTATTATGTTAAGGAATGTTCCCTGTATTCCCACTTTGGTAAGAGTTTTGATCATGAATGGATGTTGGACTTTGTCAAATGCTTTTTCTGCATCTATTGAGATGATCATGTGGTTTTTGACTCTTCTTTTGTTAATGTGGTGCACGACGCTGATTGATTTGCACATGTTGAATGATCCCTGTGCACCTGGGATGAATCCCACCTGGTCATGGTGTATGATCTTTATGATATGTTGTTGGATTCAGTTGGCTAAAATTTTGCTGAGAATTTTTGCAACTATATTCATCAAAGATATCGGCCTGTAGTTCTATTTTTTCCTGGTGTCTTTGTCTGGTTTTGGAATTAAAGTGATGTTGGCATCATAGAATATCTTTGGGAGTGTTTTTTCTTCTTCAACCATTTGGAAAAGTTTAAGGAGGATGGGTATGAGTTCCTCTTTGTATGTTTGGTAGAATTCACCTGTGAAGGCATCTGGTCCTGGACTTTTATTTGTAGGGAGTGTTTTGATGACATACGCAATTTGATTTCTAGTGACTGGTCTGTTCAGTCGATTTATTTCCTCTTGATTCAGTTTTGGGAGGGTGTAAGTCTCTAAAAGGTTGTCAATTTCTTCTAGGTTATCAAATCTGTTAACATGCAATTGTTCATAGTATTCTCTCATGGTTTTTTGTATTTCTGTAATCTCCTTTGTGATTCCTCCTTTTTCATTTCTTATTTTGTTTATTTGGTTTTTTTCTCTCCTCTTCTTGATGAGTCTAGCCAGAGGTTTGTCAATCTTGTTTACCTTTTCAAAGAACCAGCTGATGAATTTATTGATTTTTTGTATTGTTTTTTGAATCTCTATTTTATTGATTTCCTCTCTGATCTTAATGATTTTCTTCTTTCTGCTGAGTTTAGGGTGTTTCTGTTCTTTTTCTAATTCATTTAGGTGATGGGTTAGGTTGTTGATTTGAGATTTTTCTTCTTTTTTGAGGAAGGCCTGTAAGGCTATGAATTTCCCTCTGAGCACTGCTTTGGCAGCATCCCATAGATCTGGGGTTGTTGTGTCTTCATTCTCATTTGTCTCAATGTAATTTTTTATTTCTTTCTTGATTTCCTCATTAACCCATTCGTTTTTTAGTGGCATGTTGTTTAGTCTCCATGTAGTATGTTTTCTCTCATTTCCTTTCCTGTGGTTGATTTCTAGTTTCATGCCTTTGTGGTCAGAGAAGATACTTGAAATAATTTCTATACTTTTAAATTTGTTGAGGTTAGCTCTGTGCCCCAGTATGTGATCTGTCCTTGAGAATGTTCCATGTGCACTTGAGAAGAATGTATATTCTGATTTTTTTTGGATGTAATGTCCTGAAAATGTCAGTTAGGTCTAACTTTTCTCTTGTGTCATTTAGGATCTCTGTTGCCTTACTGAATTTCTGCCTAGAGGATCTGTCCATTGATGTGAGTGGAGTGTTAAGTCTCCTACAATTATTGTATTGCCAGCTATTTCTCCTTTTATGTCTGATAGTACTTGCTGTAGGTACTTGGGTGCTCCTGTATTAGGGGCATATATATTGACAATTGTAATATCCTTTTCTTGAATGGATCCTTTAATCATTAAGTATTGCCCTTCTTTGTTTTTCTTAATGACTTTCTTCTTAAAGTCTGTTTTGTCTGATATGAGTATTGCCACTCCTGCTTTCCTTTCTTGTCCGTTGGCATGAAATATCTATTCCCAACCCCTCACTTTCAATCTATCTGTGTCCTTTGCCCTAAGGTGAGTCTCTTGTAGGCAGCAGATTGTAGATTTTTGCTTTTTTATCCATTCTGCAACTCTGTGTCTTTTGATTGGAGCATTCAGACCGTTGGCATTTAAGGTGATTATTGTTAGATATGTATTTATTGCCATTTTAGATCTTATTTTCCAGTTGATTCTATGTTTCTCTTTTCTACTTTTCTTTTTTTGGTTGGATGGTTTGCAATTATTTTATACTGGAGTGCTTTTCTTTTCGGTATTTTTGGATGTGATGTTCCATTTTGATTTGTGGTTGCCCTATTTTTTAAGTATATTAACACCTTCTAATATCTGCTTGCTGTGGCCTGATAACCATATAGACTTAAACACACCATTAAAAAAATTTAAGTTAAAAAAAAAGAAAGGGTCTACATTTTCTTACTTTCCCTCCCCACAATGTATGATTTTCTTGATTTTATTTATTTAATTTAATTAATTAATATATTTATTTTATCATCTTCATGTTTAGGTCTGTATGCTGGCTTATTCGAATGATTTCTTTCCATTTGTGGTTTCCCCCATTCTAATTCTTACTTTTTACTTTTTTTTTTTAATAGGAACCCTTTAAGCATTTCTTTTAGAAAGGGTTTAGTATGGCTGTACTCTTTTAACTTTTGTTTGTTGGAGAACTTCTTTATTTCCCCTTCTATTTTAATTGATATTCCTGCTGGGTAGAGTATTCTAGGTTGCAAACCTTTTCCTTTCAGCACTTTAAATATATCTTGCCATTCCCTTCTAGCCTGTAGTGTTTCTGTAGAGAAATCAGCAGACAGCCTTATGGAGGATCCCTTATAATTAACACTTTGCTTTTCTCTTGCTGCCTTTAGGATCCTCTCTTTATCTTTCATTCTTGCTATTTTTAATATAATATGCCTTGGTGTGGGTCTGTTTGGGTTCAGCTTATTTGGGGCCCTCTGTGCTTCCTGTATCTTGATGTCAGATTCTTTCAGATTTGGAAAGTTTTCAGACATAATTTCTTCAAATATTTTTTCAATCCCCTTTTCTTTTTCTTCTCCTTCTGGAATTCCTATTATGCATAAATTGCTTTATATTATCCCATAGATCTCTTATATTGCTTTCATGTTCTTTCACTTGGTTTTCTGTCTGCCGTCCTGATTGGGTGATTTCCATTATTCTATCTTCCACATCACTAATTCATTCCTCTGCATTATTCAAACTGCTCTTTATTGCCTTTAGACCAGTTTGCACCTCTGCACATGAGTTTTCTAGCTTTTCTTGGTTCCTATTATATTTTCTAGTTCCTTTCTAAGGGAATCTGCATTGCTGTTTGTGTCTTCTCTTAATTCCTGGATAGTCAGCCTTAATTCCTCAAGCATTTTCACTACCTCCCTTCTGAACTCCATTCCTGTCAGACTGCAGAGGTCTGTTTCATTGTTGGCTGCTTTAAATGACTCGTCCTGTTCTTTTAACTGGGAATGGTTTCTGAGCTTCTTCATCTTGCTTGTGGTTTTCTTTTTCTGTGGGTTTGGGGAAGCCACACTATAGGCTTGTAAGGCTACTTCTAGGCAGGAGCACCCCTTTGTATGTTTTTGGTGGGGTTATCATTTATTTTTGGCATGGAAGTTTGAATATTTGGTGTCTCTTTCTTTGGTGTCAGCAAGCTGTTATCTCAATGGTACTCTGAGTGTTCTCTGGGAGAATGAAGAAATTGCTAGGGCCAACAGTTGGTGCCTAGGCTCTGGGCTCTCAAGTGCATTAAGGATCTGCAGGAAGGTGGCACTGGCTACTCCTAATTGCCAGGCCCTGGGAAGTAGTAATGAGCTCTAGGCAGATCCACTAGGTGTCCAGGGCAATTGGTAGTAGCAGCAGCTGGAAGTATGATTTCCCAGGGGAGTGAGAGGCACAACAGCTAGTGTTTGAATGCAAAGTCCTCCTTTGAGGTGATTGGAATCACAGGGGGTACCTGTTCAGGGACTCCTGGTGGAAGTGGACCATGACCGTTTCTAGAGCCAGTGATAACTGTGGTGGTTTGCCCCCTCCATCTGTGGTCCATGCATGAAGTAACCGTCTCACTTAGCCCACATAAGAGGTGCTGTAGAGGTGGTTCTTAGTTGAAGGGTCTTGGGGTGTGATAGAGATCAGCCATATTGGTAGTACCCAGAGCACTCAGCAGTGGTAGCAGTGGGGTTTGTGTGTTTCCAGGAGTAAACAGTCTCTTGTTCTTGGCAGGTCCCGTGTGGTACTTAGCCCCCTGATGCCCTTGGCCCACACTTTCAGGCTGCTGGGGCCCATGCCCAATCTGCCTCGCCACCTCCACGGGCTCTGCAGGCTCTGCACTATGGCTCTGTGGGCTCCGCTCTGTGAGCTCCACCCCACCACTGATGCTGACTCTGCAGGCTGGTGCTGACTCCACCCCACTGCTGACGCTGACTCCAAGGGCTGGCGTGGGCTCTGCCCCACTGCCGCTGCTGCTGCTGCTGTCTCTGTAACATGCGCTCTGCCCCGCCCTCCATGCTAGTTCAGGGTGCTTCCTACAGCAGTCAGCCCCTGCTCCCCTACAATGGAGGCTTGCCTCCCCTGCAGGACCAGACCTCCTGGGTTCCTTCTGTTCTGGCATTACACTCCACAGCCCATAGAGCATCACTCTCCCACCCATGGTGCACTGCTCCCTAACCCCCTAGGCTCTCTCCACACTGTAGATCCCACCACTCTCAGGGGACTAACCTCCAGAGCCTAAGTCTCAGCTCCCAGCCCCCACCCGGTGCCTCAGGCTGTGGTGTCTCTGCCAGTATTCAGTACATCTCTGTGAGTCTCTAACTCCACTTTGCCATTCTCAATCCAGGTGCTGCATTTTTCTCAGGCTTTGAAGTCCCTCTAGCTCAGCCGATTGTCAGTTAGGTGGCTTCTCAGGGTGTGGGTTTTTTCTTTTTCACAGCTCCCTCCCCGGGGTGCTGGTGCCATCCTGATTCCTTTTCTCTCTCTCTCTCTCTCTCTTTTTTTTGTTCTACCCAGTTATGTCAAGAGTTTCTTGCAGTTTTTGGAGTTTTAAATTCAGCATTCAGATGATATTTTGTCCAAGTTGCTTTATATTTTTTTTTTGATGTGTTTGTGGGAGAGGGTGAGCACAACCTCTTACTCCTCTGCCATCTTGCTGCCTACCCTGAGAATATTCTGTCTTTAAAACAACTTCCTGTAAAATCACCTGGCACCTCTCCAGTGGTCTCTCCTCCTATAGCACTGCCCTCTTCTAATCTGGATCTTGACAGTTATCAAGAACTCATGTGGGAAAGGATGGTCAATGGGGTCACGTGCATGACAGAACTCTTAGCAAAAGCTGGGTTAGATGTTTCTTGATTTGGAGTAAATGCGGGCTCTCGTGGGTGGATTTTCCTAGAGGTTTGAGACATAGAAGTCATCCATGGTTGCACTAGAGTGACTAATTATCACAGAGTATGAATCTGAAAGGATTTATTACTAAAGGAAGCATTTTTGGTGAGTATTAATCTCTCCCTCAGACTCCGAAATTCTTTCTCTTAGACTAGGAACGTATAGCTGAGCATCTCACTCTTTTCACAGTTCTCTGAAATTCCAGCACTGTATAAGATTTTCTTAAGTAGTTTAAATGATTTTTAGGAAATAAGGGCTGAGTTAGAGAAATTAGTCAACTGATTCTTTTTGATGATTACTAGGAGGTACATATTGAGCACTGTATTCAAGGAGCTACAGTTTCAAATGACTAGTACATTTGCTTGAGTTTAGTTGCAGGAAAGGCCAAAATGGGCTGGGATCGACAGGGAAATTTTCATGGACTGTGAAAAGTAGAAAAGAGACAAGAAGGTATTCTAAGAAAGGAATGGTATAAACAAAAACCTAATTCTATTGAGAGCTCACAGTACCCATAGTTTAAATAACAACATTAGTTTTTCCATGTTTATTCAATTTTCCTCATATTATCTCTGGTTCTAGTTACTCAAAGGGAAAGCAGGGAAATAATTAGATTTCTTCTACAAAAGGGTGTGTTCTCAAGTGTTTAATAAATAGTCAGTCCAGCTCTAGCATAATAGACATAGGCTCAGAAATGAAAAATTTATGTATCCATTTTTATCCACTAAAGGTAAAAAAGTGATACATAAAACCATTTCAGGAATAAAAATGTATTTTCATCAACGTCTAAGAGTGAAGAGTTTTTGCTGTAGTTGCTACCATGGGATTTACCATATTTTATTAAACTATATTAACAATTCATCCAGATCCTATAATCCAAGAAGAAATATGTTCCTGCTGATACCTTCCTTTTTATGTGGAAAATATTTGTTTCACTCTAACCTAACTTTTCTTAGTTCTGTTTTTCTGTTGGACTATCTCCATTCCTGTACTACTCTTAGTTATATGATGCAATTAACATAGTTCCCCATTTATATCTCAATGACTTTTAAAAGTACTTCTTATATATTATTACATAACAACAAAACAATTTGGCACAACCGTAAAAGTTACCTGAAATGGAGTCATAATTTAAAAAGTTTGAGTACTAATAATATGAAATTAAGATATTTTATTTAAATGTAACATGCTGATTTAATTATAAGGTTCTAGCTCTCATCTTCTTTTCAAGTTATTCTAAGTATCTGAAAAAAATTTGTTTAAATATTATCTAATTAAATCTCAAATTATGTTTACATTTATAAAATTCAAATTATTAAATATTTCTCATAATTATAGAGACTAATTTATCTTACTTTTCTCAAAAATTGTCCACTTAAAGTCAGTTAACAAGATTCTAATTTTCTGAGATACTTTTGAGATTCTTATTGTTACTTTGTGTGTAATTCGGCTTGTATGCATAGATTGTACTTAAGCCTCAGCAAATTACTTTGATTACATTGTTAGTAGAGCTTTTGAAACACAGTTTGCCAAAGGTAAGTGGTAAAGGAATTTTGTACAGAAATATGGATTTTTAAGAAGAGATAACATTATTTACTTTATGCTTTCTATCAATTGGTCAGCACTTCCTTAATTAAAAAACGAAGTTCAGGAGTTTCCACTGTGGTTCAGTGGGTTAAGAATCCAACTGCAGTGGCTTGGGTTGCTGCAGAGGTGCAGGTTCCATCCCCAGCCCTGGGGTGCAGAGTAGACTAAAGGATCCAGCATTGCAATAGCTGAAGTGTAGGTTGCAGCTGTGGCTCAGATTAAACTTCTGGCCCAGGAACTTCCATAAGCTGCCAGTGAGGCCATAAAATTTAAAAAAATAAAAAATTTCATTTGCTTGTGCCTTTGTGAAATACCTATTTTATGCCAGGCATGGACATGGTGGGGGTTCCAAAGAAATGATCCAGTACCTATATGGTTTTTAAGTGTCACAAGCACTGCAGGGGCTATTGGAACCCTGCATACATCTTTTAATTTGTATGCTTGGCAATACCTTATCTTACTTAGTTTTAGTAGTTTCACTTGTGATATATCTGATTTGATTCTTATAATAATATTTTCAAACATATTAATGATATTTGCTAAGATAGTTATGGGTTTGCCCAACACTTTTAACAATTACAGTCCCACATCCTGGAAAACCCTCCCAGGACGATAGGTCATTTTCTCTGTACCACCCAAGATTTTATCTACTAGCATTTGCTAGTAGATAAAGGTATATGATCCATAAAAAAAATTGTAGTCACCTTTTGCTGGTACAAAATATCTTGGAG
This sequence comes from Catagonus wagneri, assembly GCA_004024745.2. Taxonomy (NCBI): domain Eukaryota; kingdom Metazoa; phylum Chordata; class Mammalia; order Artiodactyla; family Tayassuidae; genus Catagonus; species Catagonus wagneri. Next base: position 4,623,326 of record PVHT020000015.1, read on the forward strand.
ATAATAAAACAGCATGAAAAAATAACAAAATGGCAACCTGTACCAATTCTCCAAAATTTACAGAAAGCAATTGAGCTTTACTATGAAGTCAACTTTTAAATTTTTAATTATGATAGAAATAGGAGTCATCAAAAAGTCAATTCAGTGTTGCACAGTTCAAAAATGCTGGCAGGTTAATTTGTTAATGAAAACCAAAAAAGTAAAAGGAGAAAAATGGGAGTTCCCATTGTGGCTCAGTGGTTAACGAATCCAACTAGTAACCATGAGGTTGCGGGTTCGATCCCTGGCCTTGCTCAGTGGGTTAAGGATCCGGTGTTGTCGTGAGCTGTGGTGTCAGTTGCAGACGTGGCTCGGATCCCGCGTTGCTGTGGCTGTGGCATAGGCCGGCGGCTACAGCTCCAATTAGACCCCTATCCTGGGAAACTCCACATGCCATGAGTGCAGCCCTAGAAAAGCCAAAAAGACCAAAAAAAAAAAAAGGGAGAAAAATGGCTTGCAACCATGTTGACCATTAACAAATCCTCACTCATATGCTTTCTACTGGTTTGATCTGTGTTGATACACATATGAGAGCAGCTATCACCATTTTTGCCCATCCAATTAACCATCTAACCTTGAAATTGACAGCAAAATCCTATTATATGTATTTATCTGCACAGGTAAAACCTCACAGGCCACACAACTTAAACCAGGAAAAAAGAGCGAATTGATATTCAACTTACAAGGGTTTATTATGCTCCAGCTTTTAAAAGCACGATGCATAGATGGGGGAAACAAGTTTTCTCTATGCACTGTTTCATGTCAAAAGAATAAGAGCCAAAAAAAATTGTTGACTTAAAAAAGAATGTCAAGTATATTTTGTTTCCCACTCTTTTTTTCCATTGCTTACTAAAGAGCTTCTTTTTCCAGTGGGTTCTCTTGGAAACTTTTGCAAGCATCCCATACTGGGCAATTTGGATAATTTTCTTCATCTCCATATCTACAGATTTTTTAAACCCTTCTAACTCGGTCTTCTCATCTTTCTTTGCTTAAAACTTCCCTCTGTAAAAACTGCCTCTTGAAATTAACCTACAATGGGGGAGGCATTTTAATTTGCAGCAATAAGCTATTCTTTGAAATTATCCTCTTTTAAACTGTCTAGAGACAGTTTAAAATAATGGATTTTATTTAACTTCTTACTTATATCAGAAAGAGGTATGTTCTGATAAAGGAAACCTATTACTTAATTTTTCTGATAAGAAGTTTAAAATTAAGATCAATTCTTGTCTCAACTAGAAAAAAATGAATCAATAACAATTAATAAAAGAAATTAGTATTATTTATTGATGTTCTTATAGTAAAGAAATAATTTTATATTCAAATTATGCCAAACTGTTAAAAGTGAATTTTTACAACATAGGAAATCATAAATTGCTTAAAAAATTTGTAAGATATGGTACTGATGCAATATTTTCTAAACTGATGCTATTTTTCATATGAGTGAATATTTAAATTAATATGTACATTAAGTGTAATCATAAATATATATATATATACACACACATATATATATATATGTATATATATATATATATATATATATATATAAATATTTTTTTGCTTTTTAGGGCTGCACCTGTGTGATATGGAAGTTTCCAGGCTAAGGGTTGAACTACCTACGGGTGCCAGCCTACTCCACAGGCACAGCAATGGGGGTCTGAGCTGCATCTGTGATATATACCACAGCTAATGGCAATGCCAGATCTCTGACCCACTAACAGAGGCCAGGGATCGAAACTGCATTCCCGTGGATACTAGTGATATTCGTTTCCACTGTGCCATGAAGGGAACTCTAATCGTAATGTTTTAGTAAGATGTATAATTATAATCCAGTTACAGAATGAAATTAAAATGGCATTTTTAGATTACAAAGACATTTAACCTGCTAACTGTTCATCTCGAGTGATAATTTACTATGTTCCAACTTCCTAAAATATTGTAAAATTTAAAAAAAAATTACTTGCAATTTTTTTAATATATAGTATGTCTTGATAAATTACATTCTGTCCTTCCCTTAGTATCATGGGGGTTAGAAAGATCCATAAATTAACAATATTACTAGACAACAAATAACTACAAGGAACTTTTTACTTATATGCAGATAGTTAAAACTATAAAAATAAGAGGATGAAACACAGTTTCCAGCTATTAATATACAAAAATAATGAATTTCAGTGGTTGTCAATGTCACCTGTCTGCCACTCTTTGTCAAAACTAAGGGAACTCTTTTAGAAGCCTTATCTCATTTTACATTCAGCTGCCAATTTTCATCTTATCAATGAAGAAAATAATTTTCAAAATGATCTTATGGAAAATAATATTGCTTTATTATATGAAAATCGTACAAAGAATGAATAGTCAGTGAACAGGAGATGAGAGGCAACAATATGAGAAGAGAGATACTGGCCTGAGTGTTTGAAAAACAATAAATTAAAATGTCACTTGCCTTTCCACTATATTCTCTCTCTCACTACATTCTTTCCCTAAACCTTCCCCATGAATTGTGCAAGCCTATGGGACTCAAAGTGAATTGCAAGGTGGCAGCTATTCTGTCCTAACCACAGCCCATACATGATTTATAAAGTGCTTTCATATATATTATTCCATCTCATCCTCACGACATACGTTTAGGGCAAATAATATTACACTGAAATAATACTGTATTTCAGTATCACTGTGCATTATTGTATAATTGTGTCCTGTATTATTGTTTTTTTTTCTAAATTTATTGGGAAGGAAACTGAGGTTGTCAATTCCAAATTCAATGCTCTTTTCAACACAAAATGAGTCATTGCTACTTTATAATAAAATGTTCAATAAGTTTGTTTTAGAATTTAATGTGATAGAAATGTAGTAGGTAATGATTCCTGTTAAAATAATACAATAATAGCAGGAAAAAAAGAAATCTGCCTAATTAATATTCATTTTGTGATTTCACATTATCTGGTGAGCTCTTTAATTCTCATGAGCTTTAAAAATATCAATAAAATGATCACTCACAAACTCACAAATTTGGATATCCTTCCTGGACCTCATCCATAAGATCAATGCACATGTTCAAATCACCTGTGTGTTTCCACGTGGACACCTAAGAACCATTTCAAGCTTAATGGTCAAAATCAATCAACTGGCTCTGCTCCCTCCCCCCAATCCCTTGCTTTTCCTGCTTTATTCCCAAATCAAAGGCGACCATATAACTCATTAATCAAACACAGGTATTTTGAAAGTAGAAGAGGGAGGAGTTCTTGTTGTGGCTCAGCAGTAACCAAACGGACTAGTATCCATAAGGATGCAGGTTCGATCCCTGGCTCTGCTCAGTGGGTTAAGGATCTGGCGTTGCCAAGAGCTGCGGTATAGGTCACGGACACAGCTTGGGTCCAGCGTTGTTGTGGCTGCGGAGTAGGCCAACAGCTGCAACTCTTATTCGACCCCTAGCCTGGGAACTTCCATATGCCATGGGTGCATCCTTAAAGACTAAAATAAATAAATAAATAAACAAAAGGGGGATGATTAATAATCTGTCTCAGTAAATGGCTACTACTTTCATACATTTCCAAAGCTTAAAAGCTTGGAATACTTTTTGTGAACTTTTAATAGCATATCCTCTATTGATTCTATCAGCAAATACTGTCAGTTCTGCATCAGAATTAGACTACTTTTCGCTGCCTTCAGAGATACATATAATCCCATATCTGGACTATTGCAACAACCTTCTATACAACCTCCTTACCTTCACCCTTACCACTGTAAAATCGGTTTTTAATATAGCATCTAACAAAATCCTTTTAAAGCATAAATCCTATGTCACTCAAAATACTCTGTGATGTCCCATAATATCCAGAATAGAAGCAGGTCTTTGAAAACGGACAAGATCCTACATTAACTACTCCTCCAATCTATTGCCTCTTTGATATCAGCTGCTTCTACTCCCCTACTTGCTCGCTCCACTTCAGTCACACTGCCTCCTTGCTTTTCTTTGATCATTTCACGTATGCTCCTGTCTCAGTTTCCCTGTGCTGTTTCCTCTCTCTAGAACTTTCATCTCTCACATAGCCACATGGCTCAGTTCCTAACCTCATTCAACTCTGTATTCCAATGAAACGTTCTACATGTCCTTGGAGGGCCCTGTTTAAAATTGCATTTATGGGAGTTCCCATTGTGGCTCAGTAGGTTAAGAACCCAACACAGTATACATAAGGATGCTAGTCTGATCCCTAGTCTTGCTCAGTCAGTTAAGGATCTGGCATTGCTCTAAGATGTGCATAGGTCACAGCTGTAGGTCTGATCCAGTGTGGCTGTGGCTAGGATGTATGTTGTAGCTGCAGCTCCAGTTTGACCACTAGCCCAGGAACTTCCATATGCCACAGGTGCGGCCTTAAAGAAAATTGAATTTATGGTCATCAGGCATATTACATATTTTACTCACTTATTTGTGTATTGTCTACAACCTACTACAACAATGGTATCATGATAAAGATGTGAAGTTTTGTCTGTTTTCCTTCTCTCCTGGCAGGAACAGTGCTTATGGTCACAAAATAAGTTTTTTAAGGAATGAATTAATTAAAGTCTTATCTTTAGATACAAATATGCTCTGTATGCTCATATAAGTGTGGAGGAAAGGTTATAGATATGAGTTGAAATTTCATACTATTTTATTTTAGTAAACTGTACATATACTATCATGTGACTATTTTTCTCTTCTGCCTGGTAAAATGGAAATTTGCCCATTTTCATAATAAAAAAATTCATCCATATACAATTTTAACTCAGTTTTACACCATGAGTAAGTTATACAGAAATGATACAAAAAAATACAGATTTAATTACTTTCCTCTCTTATTTTTTTCCTATTGAAAAAGAACTATATAAT
>PVHT020000015.1:4628334-4680687 GCA_004024745.2 Catagonus wagneri
GGGTCTAATCGGAGCTGTGGCCACTGGCCTGCGCCGCAGCCACAGCAACGCAGGATCCGAGCCGCGTCTGCAACCTACACCACAGCTCACGGCAACGCCGGATCGTTAACCCACTGAGCAAGGGCAGGGATCGAACCCGCAACCTCACGGTTCCTAGTCGGATTCGTTAACCACTGCGCCACGACGGGAACTCCATATTAGCGTCTTCTGATCTTGGCCTGATATATAAAATTTCTCAAATAGTTTTCAAATAGACAACAAATTTCCTTGGACATAAGCTTTTCCCATAAAAACTTTTAAAAATGGGTGTTGAAGAAAGCTATTCCTTGTAAAGAATAAAAAACAATATGCTAATATTCGGATCCTTGCCACTTATGATATATAATTTTGATTTCTTAAAACATTAACACCCCAAAGAATTATCGCTTCAGGAGGTATAATAGTAAGTAATGAATCAAAGAAAGCATTATGGCAGGTTTGCTATAGGGAATTAAAAATATTTGCCCCGGGAGTTCCCATCGTGGTGAAGCGGAAACAAATCTGACTAGTAACCATGAGGTTGCGGGTCCGATCCCTGGCATCACTTAGTGGGTTGACAATCCAGCGTTGCCGTGAGCTGTGGTGTAGGTTGCAGACACGACCTGGATCTGGTGTTGCTATGGCTCTGGCGTAGGCCGGTGGCTACAGCTCCAATTCAGTTCCTAGCCTGGGAACCTCTATATGCCACGGGTGCGGTCCTAAAAAGCAAAAAAAAAGGAATAAGGAATATTGGCCCCAAACCAGTGTTTCCACAGATAGGTAGAAAATGTGATTCTGTATGTAAGTTAAAATAATGGCATTTTATATATATATGTGTATATATATATATATATATATATATATATATATGTATGTATACACTCATATACTCATCATATTATATATATATGTACATATATATATGTATATTTGAAATAAAATTCACCCATGAATGTTATAATAGCAATAACTTTATTAAGGAAACACTTTAATTTTGAAGTGAGAAAAATACAACAAAATTTACTATTCCCAATGTAAATATGTTATAAAATAGTATCAAGTAATGAAAAAAAAATGAGGGACGAGCGTAAAAGCAATACTACATTCCTTATTGTGTCCCCTAAATATTGTGCACATATAAAGTCTCTTAAGAGTTACTCTCTTACAATGTATGTTGCTCTAAGAAAAATGGGTTGATAGTTTACTCACGTTGTGTTGAATAAAATCTTAATATGTGGAAATTTTCATTGATTTCCTAAGAAGGAATCAAGGATCTATACTTAAAACAAGAGATGTTATGCTTGGAGAGAAAGATTTCACAATTCATTTAGTTTCTAATGCCAAAAATTTCAAGAACTCATTTGTCTGGACAGAGTCTCATCTCTCCAGGACTGGCTTAGGTGTGGTCTAAATGCACAGTTCAGTTGACCTCTCAAGGTCACTTCCAGATTTATGAGCTTGTGAAATTCCTTAAAGCCATTTCTTTTCCTAGCTAACATACACTGATTCCACTTTCCTTGACAGAGATGAAAAAAGCCTTTGTTCATGCTCGAAGGAAAGCAGATCACTTAATACTGTTTTTTCAGTGAAGCTGAACAATTCAGAACTCTTTTGATTAATGCAGAAGTGCTAAGAGCAGTCCTCCCCAATGTGTTACTATGATATTCAAACCATGCCACATGCTGCTGAAAGGTTCCTGTCTTAATGCCATAGGATGGGTTGAAACATGCTCACCCCAGGCAATTCTTTCTGGAAAATTAGGGCCTACTGTGATTCCTAAAAACCCAGTTTTGCTTCTTTCTCCCTCTGAATTGCATTGGTGCAAAGGGTAGACTTCTATAATTTTAGCCTATAGGGATAGACTTATTTTCTTCTGTAAATATTTGGACAGGGAGAGCAATGTCTCTGGTGAATACATGTCTACTCTAATCACAAATAACATCAGAATTCTAGGTTTTGGGTCCCTGAACTATTACCATTACTGCAATTCTCTCTTAAAAATTCCTAGTAGGCTGAGATTACCGCCCATCATTCTTCTTCGTGAAGATATCAGTTGTGGATTACTTATACAATCTACTAACCTATTTCAGAAGTGGTGTGAAATTTCATCTTAAAAAATCATTCACATACGTTATTGGCAAACAATATACTTTGATCTGTCATATATTTTTAATTTCATGGAAACATATACCATTCCCAATAAACTACTACAATAAAACAGTGATGTAATTTTTATGAAAAAGCTCAGAATTATCATCATTTAGTTTTAAATAAAACTACTTCAAAGATATAAAACAATTTTAATCAAATGCCAAATGCATTTAAAAAAAACATTTATTCAAAAACTCTTGGCAATCTGCCTAAAATTTATGCCTTTACTCTGCATTTTTTTTTGGCTTAAGAAATGTTATTATGTCATAAATAAATGAGTGTATGTATAGTTAGCAGTTTTAATTATATAAGCTTAGACCAATGATTGATAGATATATGTATATTTAAAAGTGGCAGAACAAAAATGCCTTCTAAAAGTTCATTATGAAAGTTTTTTTTTACCTTTTATACTTTTGTAAAATTCTGTATGATTTCTTTTCTTTCCTTTTTTGCTTTTTTAGGGATGCACTCACAGCATATGGAAGCTCCCAGGCTAGAGGTCAAATCAGAGCTGCAGCTGCAGTCCTATGCCACAGACACAGCAATGTGGGATCTGAGCCATGTCTTCCACCCACACCACAGCTTACAGAAACACTGGATCCTTAACCCACTGAGTTAGGCCAGGGATTAAACCTGCATCCTCATGGATACTAGTCGGGTTCATTATAGCTGAGCCATGACGGGAACACCCTGTATGATTTATTCTCAAATGATTGTCTGAGGAAAGACCCCATACCTGAGTTTGCTTCCAGCTATGTTGAGCTTATAGCAGCTCTACCTTTTCCTCCAAAGTATTTTTTTATCTTTTTTAAAAATTTTATTTTATTGGAGTATAGTTGACTTATAATGTTGTATTACTTCCAAGTATACAGCAAAGTGAATCAGTCATACATAAAAATATATCCATTCTTTTTTCCACATAGGTTATTACAAACTATTGAGTAGATTTTCTTATGCTATACAGTAGGTTATCATCAATCATCTATTTTATACACTAGTGTGTATAAACAATGAAGCAAAGGACATAATACCAACAGAGATGGTGTGATAGCCTCACAAAAGGGACATTTTGTACTCACAGAAGCACAAGAATGCTTAATAAAGAAGTTGCACTGCTCTAGCCAAGCTAGTTCATAAATATTTAAAATCTTCTTTTGTTCTGATTAATGCCTTTGTTCTTTCTAAATGTTTTCAAAATGATACAAGGTACAAACTAATGATTCTCATTAGGGAAGAAGTTCTATCTGTACTGAGTTATAGGATACTCTTCCTAGGCCAATGGTAAAGGAGCTCAAAGGTCAGGTCTATGTTCCTTAAGATTTCCAAGATGTTTAAATAATATACAAAGTCATACTCTTCACAACTACTTCAGATCACAAAATAATATGTATTTGAAGGAATTTTCTTTAATTTGCTAAAACCAGATATTTGCTTTAGGTTTCAAAGAGCCTTGTGGTTAAAAGCCGACACAAAGTGTTGTGGGATCTGTGACCTATGTTTACATCTTAAAAATATGTTTTAGCAAGTCACTTCTGCTGGTTACCATGCTTGTCTGTGTCACATGGAAAATTCTAGATTCAAGATATATGAAACCAATCATTTTGGCTTATTTAAATCTCTGTCTGAGATCTACAATCTCACTAAACTTCTCCATGTTATTTTAGCCTGTCTTTTTATTGTTCCTGTGAAATTAAGTTCTAACAGAATCTTATTACAGTACCTGCCTCTCACCACCTTGCAATCCTAAGAACAAATATCATAGCAGAACTGAAGGTTGACAGCTCTTCTGAAGGAAATGTATTTGTATGTCAGAAAGATTTTTGCAGAAATGAACGTATAACAAAATCTCAACAGGCAATTATTTTCTCACTAAACTATTTGACATACACATATAATACTTTAAACTATATAATGACTACTAACTACATAGACGCATCTGTCATACAGGTCTGTCAATGTTTTCCAAAAACTCCAATTAACTGTTATTAAAATATCTCTCTTTCTCTCTCTCACTCTTTCTATCTCTCTCTCTCTGCCCAAACACATACACACACGCATGCATGTGACTATACATTTATGCCACCTTTTTGAAATCCACTTAGTACAATTGCTCTCTACATATTAATTTGTCATATAGATATTGTTTTGTTTACTATAACAAGGATTGTCTATCTAGTGTTCTTTCTTATATAATTTGCTATTAAAACAAAAATTTTGTCAACTGATCCAGAACATTCTGACAACAAAGTATCTTTTCCTTTAGATTTTTAAAATTAAAAAAACACAATATGGAGAGAAAATACTTCTTTGAGGATTAAACTATTTAATTTTATATTGACTTAAATTTTAAATATTCAACTATTAGGTAATTTACTTACGACATTACAGACATAATGTGATATGAAAAACAGAGTTCAGACATGTACAAGGAAAGACTTCATTAAAATGCTGCCCTTGTCTGTGGACAAATTTTTATGGCATTTTTCACTTGGCCACAAATGTTTTCGTTTTGTTTTGTTTTGCTTTTCACACATTGTATATGTGGATCTTCTAAGCTGTTTCTTTTCTTACTTTTGTATAAAAATCTTGTGAATTATAATTTTCTCACTATGGAACTTTGATCCTACCCTGTAACATATGAAAAGCAAACAACTGTTTAGTTTATCTTTAATTGTGGCACAAAGTGGTAGACTACTGGAAAAAAAGTGAAAATTGTTTTCTGTTTCTCAAGTGTATCTTTTAAACAAGGGTTTCTCCATTTTTCTCCCAAGTTTTTCTAGCTTTGGGATAGATAGGTAGTACTTGAATTTAAAAAATAATGTAGAGCATGATATGCAATGTGACAAGATGCCTTTTCAATACCTCCTCCACCACCTTTTGTGGCATTCTGGCAATCATCACATGTTAAACACCTGTAAAAAACTAAAAAAGCACTCCCTTAACTCAAGTTACCTACTCCAGTGGCCCAGAGTTTTCACATATTACCCGCTCTTCTTGTCTAAGACATCAGAGATTCAGGTTAGAAAGGCAGTGTTATTCACATACTAACTAGTCAGAGATCCCCCACAGTATTTTAAGAGTAGAGGGAAGAGTAAATGGAGAAATAAGGGAGTGGACATGAAAGTTCTCTAAGAAAATAGGTTTTGGTAGGTAATAAGGATAGGTAGGCATGGAGGAGAAGGGAGTAGAATGGAAGAAGGAGAAGAAAAAGAAATGAGGATAAAGGGATAAAAGAATATTATTTAACAATTTTGAATAGAAATGTCTCCTGTTTTTAGCACAAGTCCCCAAAACACATATTGACTTTCACTCTGTTATTTACCTTCCTCAAAATTCTTGTGTTAAACTTTAAATGTTCATACTAAATCATATTTGATAAATCAAGCCATGAGTTTGCCTAGTTGACGGAGGCTTCGACTGTCAGAGAAGGAGTTAAAATCACGTGATTTAGTTTGGTCCCTACAGTGTTTTAAAAAATTCTCTGGAATTTGAATATCTTTACATGGTGCATGTAAAATTCCTCAGCACTCTCTAATATTTTATAACCTGCCAGGTTTACTCATTTACCTCTCTCAAGTCTAAAGGCATTTATCTTTCTTACCATGATTTATTGCTTCTGATTTGTATTGTTGTTCCAGCCCCAGAATGTGATACTCTGGAAGATAGAAAAGTATTAAATCTCTCCTCTGTGAGCCTGTTTTCTTAAAAGAGGCTCCTCACCTGTGAAGGACTCTTGGAACTCTGAAATCCTGTGGGGCACAATCAGAAAGTGTGTTTATACTTCTTGTGTGGCTGGCTCTCTGATCTTTCCATCGATGGAATTTACACCCAGTAATTAAGCATCTAAGATCACCACAAATTGCACTATGGGAAATAATGTTTTGAGGGTATCGCAGAATGTTGAGCGACCACTCCCTACTTCTCAAGGTGACAAAATGATGACTAATTCCAAATACCACAGTGTTAGATGACCTTTCCAATGATTCTTGATTACTGACTAGAAATCCTTGTACCATATTGCCCTGGGACTCTTAAACAATTCTGGTAATAAAAATTAACATATGCTCCATGTTTTGTTTTACTTTGTACATATTTGGTAAATAAATACTATTTTTCATGTGAAACTTGAATGTTCCTTCCAAAATTTATACTTGAAATATTTTGTGGCCACAAATCTTTATTTATTTATTTATTTATTTATTTATTTATTTACATTATACCCAGCTGTACAGCGTGGTGACGGGGTTACACATCACAAGTGGTTAGACATAGTTCCCACTGTTATACAGTGGTATCTTCTTGCTTTTCCAGCCCAGAGGCAACAATCTACAGCTATTAACCCCAGACCTCCCCTACCATCCCATTCCCTCCCCCACCCTTTTGGCAACTGAGTACTTGGAGAACAGACTTGTGGTGAACACAAATTTTTAAATGGCACAATAATACTAGTTAAATTTACTACTAACAACTCAAGATGATGGGGCCTACAATGGTGACTGTAGCAGAACAGAGAATAAGCTTTTGGTCATTACTTGCCTAAATGGCAGCTCTCTTAAGATTTCAGATTTGGAAGTGATACATGTTCTTTAGCCTTGAGCAATCCAGCAGTAATGATGATGATACTGATGATGATTATATTCATTTCACAAAAGAGAAAAATAGGAATTCCCATTTTGGCTTAGTGGATTAAGAACCTCACATTGTATCTGTGAGGATGCAGGTTCTATCCCTGGCCTCACTCAGTGGGGTTAAAGATATGGCATTGCTGTTGGTGTTGTGTAGGCCAGCAGCTGCATCTCCGATTAGATCCCTAGCCTAGGAAATTTCATATGCCACAGGTGTGAATGTTAAATAAATAAATGAATAAATAGATAAATAAATAAATAAGAGAAAACTGAAGCTTAGAGTGGTAGTTACTGTTCAAAGCTACAAAGCTACTAGGTAACAAAGCCAGGTTACTGTTTAGCGTCATGGCATATATTCTCTTTTTTTAAACAGGTTTAATGAGATATAACTCAGAAACCATACATTTCACCCTCTTAAAGTATGCAATTCAATGACTTTAGCACATTCATAGAGTAAGATCTGCCATCCCTATCTAATTTAAATGATTGCATCACCCTAAAAATGTGTGTGTATGTAATTCTCTGTATATTACAATATTTTGACATCTTAACCTTTTCCAACTATGGAGAGACTGCCCCTCTGTGAATTGATTCTTAGAGATAGCAAAGGGTTCAGACACCAGCTGTAACCAATTTGGAGCCATACATCCTCTAGCTGGCCTGTGTACCCCAGCAAGCAGTATATCTCTGCCTTAATCATTCCAGGGTGAGGTCCCAGGCAAACTGCCCAAAACTCATAGAATTATTCAAACTAGCCAATCCTAATCTCTTCACTCTGCCTCATCTTGACTTTCTTGGAAACTTCAACAGAGGCTCTGACCTAGACCTTCTCCTCATTTCTGCCTTCTGCCTCCTGACCACCCTGTTATCTATGCCATGTGGCCCTACCCGGCATGTCATATCTCCTATCTCTATGACCTGTGAGCATGATAAACTGTTTTATCCTGAGTTTTTCCTTTGTCTCTTCATGTGGCCATGTATTCCTATCTCATAAAAGAATACAAAACACTCCCAAATGTCACCACAAAATCACAAACCCTAGGTAACTACTAATCTACTTTATATCCTTAAATATATAGTTATTTTAGACAACTCATGTAATAGGAATTAGTGGTCCTATAAGACCAGCTTGTTCCACTTAGCATGATGATTTTGAGGTTCATCCATGGTATAGCATGTACCAATATTCCATTTCTTTTTATTGTCAAATAATATTAATATATATTTTATCATATTCATATATCACATATTATTTATCAGTTGATTGATAGACATTTATACTGTTTCCATTTCTTGGCTACTAAAAATAATGCCAAGAATGTTCCTGTACAAGTTTTTTGTGGACATATGTTTTAAATTCTCTATAGGTGTGCAATTGTTGGATCATGTAGTAATCCTAAATTTAATCAAATGAGTAACTGCCAGATTGTTATCTAAAGCAGCAAATCATGAGGGTTCTGATTTCTCTATATTTTCACATCCTAACTGGCACTTTTTATTTTCTGACTTTTTGGTTCCAGCTATCATAGTGTACATGAAGTGGTATATTATTTTTGCTTTGATTCTAATTTACCTGATGGCTAATGATGCTGAACATCTTTTCATGTGCTTATTGGTCATTTGTACCTGTCTTCTTCACACAAATGTTTCTTTAAGTTCTTTGTCATTTTTAAAATTGGGTTGTCTGTTCTGTAAAGTTTTAAGATGTTTTTTAAACATTTATTGTAAACATAAATCCAAACTCTTAGAGGAAAACATAAACAGAACACTCTTTGAAATAAATCACAGCAGTATCTTTTTGGATCCACCTCTTGGAGTTATGAAAATAAAAACAAAATATAAACAAATGGAATCTAATCAAACTTAGAAGCTTTTGCACAGAAAAGGAAACATAAACAAAGTGAAAAGACAACTCATAGAATGGGAGAAAGTATTTGTGAACAAAGCAACTAACAAGGGATTAATCTCCAAATATATATAAACAACTCATACAGTTCAATATCAAGAAACAAACAACCCAATCAAAAAACGGGTAGAGATCCAAATAGACATTTCTCAAAAGAAGAAAGATGGTCAAAAATCACATGAAGAGATGCTCAACATCACTAATTATTAGAAAAAATGAAATCACACTGGTCAGAATGGCCATCAAGTATAGAGATAACAAATGCTGAAGAGGGTGTGGGAAAAAAGGAACTCTCTTACAGTGTTTGTGGTAATGTGAATTGGTACCACCACTGTGGAAAACAGTATGGAGATTCCTTAAAAAAATAAAAATAGAATTACCACATGATACAGCAATCCCACTCTTGGGCATATATCTGGAGAAAAACATAATTCTAAAAGATACATGCATCCCAGTGTTCATAGCAGCACTATTTATAATAGCCAAGACAGAGAAGCAACTTAAATGTCCATCAACAAAGGAATGGATAAAGACATGGCACATATATACAATGGAATATTAGCCATAAAAAATGAATTAATGCCATTTGTAGCAAGATGGATGGACCTAAAGATTATCATATTAAGTGAAGTAAGTTAGACAAAGACAAAATTCATATGATATCACATATATGGAATATAAAATAGAATCATACAAATAAACTTATTTATAAAACAGAACCAGACCCACAAACTTTGAACACAAATTTACGGTTACTAAAGAGTAAACATAGTAGGGGGTTAAATTAAGAGGTTAGGATTGATATATACACACTACTATATACAAAATAGTTAATCAAAAAAGACCTACTCTGGAGTTCCCATCGTGGTGCAGTGGTTAACGAATCCGACTAAGAACCATGAGGTTGCAGGTTCGATCCCTGGCCTTGCTCAGTGGGTTAGCGATCTGGCATTGCCGTGAACTGTGGTGTAGGTTGCAGACGCGGCTCGGATCCTGCTTTGCTGTGGCTGCAGTGTAGGCCGGTGGCTAACAGCTCTGATTAGACCCCTAGCCTGGGAACCTCCACATGCCACGGGTGCGGCTCTAAAATGACAAAATAGCAAAAAAAAAAAAAAAACCTACTGTATAGCACAGGGAACTCTACAAAATATTATGTAATAATCTATATGAGAAAAGAATCTGGACAAGAATGGATATATACATACATATTACTGAATCACTTTGCTGTACACCTGAATCAAACACAACATTGTAAATCAACTATATTCCAGTATAAAGTAAAATTTAAATTTTAAATAAATAAATAAATATATATTTTTGCAACTTTTTTCTCCCATTCTCTGAATTGTCCTTTCACTTTCTTTTTTAAACCACTACCAATATTTAATACATCATCTTTCAGGGATTTTTTAAAATTTATTGGAATATAGATGACACAATGTTGTAGTTTCAGGTGTACAAAAAAGTGAATCACTTATACATATACATATCTCCATTTCTTTTCAGATTCTTTCCCATATAGGTTATTACACAGTATTGAGTAAATATTCCTATACTATACAGTAGGTCCTTGTTACTTATCTGTTTTATACAAAGTATTATGTATACATTCATCCCAACCTTCTAATTTATCCCTCCTCCACAACTACATTCACCACAATGCTCATTAAAGCATTGTTTACAACAGTCAAGGCATAAGAGCAACATAAATGTCCATTGACAGAGGAACGCATAAAGAAGATGTGGTACATATATACAATGGAATATTACTCAGCCATAAAAAGAATGAAATAATGCCATTTGCAGAAACACAGATGGACTTAGAAATTTTACTTTCTTGATGGTAGCATCGGCAACACAATTTTTTTTTAAATTTGTAATATGTACAATTTATTTCTTCTTTTATAGCTTCTGCACATATATTTTCTTCTAGGAGTTTTATAGATTTTGCCCTTTCATTTGTCTTCGATTGGATCCATTTTGAATTATTTTTTTCCTGCATACCTATGGTATGTGGAAGTTACCAGGCACCAGGGATAGAACTGCCACATCAGTGGTCCAGGCCACTGCAGCGACAACACCAGATCCTTACCCTGATGTGTCATAAGGAAACTCAATTTTTGAGTTAATTAATATATGGTGTGAAGTAGGAATCTAACTTCTTTTGCATGTGTATATGAAGTTGTCTCAGCACCATCTGTTGAGAAGATTACTCTATCCCATTTGTGTGTTTTGGCTCTGTGGCATAGATTCTGAAACACTGCACTACTTGGTCCCAGTAACACAGTTAGTTTTGTAGTAGTCTTGAAAATAGGAACTGTGTCGAGGGGATAAATTAGGAGGTTATTTAAATAAATAAATAAATAAATAAATAAACAAACAAATAAATTCTAAGTGCACTATTACTTGTTTTAATAAGAACTTCCTCTTCTTTTTTAAGGGTTACACCTGCAGGATATGGAAGTTCCCAGGCTAGGGGTCAAATTGGAGCTACAGGTGCTGGTCTACACCACAGCCACAGCAACACTGAATCCTTAACCCACTGAGCAAGGCCAGGGATTGAATCTGCATGCTCATGATACTAGTTGGGTTTGTAACACACTGAGCCACAATGGGGACTCCCAATAAGACCTTACTGTTTACAGAACACATTTTCAATCGCCATCTGTTTGACTCTCATAGCAGTGTCATGAAGTTTACGAATGTCCTAATTTTTAGAAGGGAAACTGAACCTGAGAAAAGAAAAGTGACTTGCCAAAGGACATAAAATCAATAGTGCCAGAGATGATATGTTCTGTTCTATAGCCAATGTTATACCACAATACAAAGTATAAAGTACTACTGGTACAATTATGATAATAAATAATATCTCAGTAAATTTTATAATTGTCAACTTCCTCACTTCACTCTTTGCCAAAATTGTTTACCTGATAAAATCATGAGGAAATATCTTTTATTAACTCATCTAATATAATCTTTTAAAAATATTATCACTTTAAATGTATGTCAAACAATAGTTATGACCTATAGTTTAATTAAAAATTCACATCGGGGGTTGCAGCAAGATGGTGGAGGAGTAAGAGGTCGCACTCACACTCTCCCACAAAAACATCAAAGAAACACATCTAAATGTGAAACAACTTGGACAAAATATCAACTGAATGTTGACAGAACTTAAACCTCCAAAAACTGCAAGAACGTCTTGACATAACTGGGTAGAACAACAGAAAAAAAAAAAAAGCGAGAGAGAAAAGGAATCAGGACAGCAAGAACACTCCAGGGAGGGAGCTGTGAAGGAGAAAAGGAACCCACACTCTAGGAATCCACCTAACTAGAGGAAAGGTCAGCTGATCCAGAGAGACCTCAAAGCCCAAGAAAAGCGCAGTAGCTGGACTGAGAACAGCTAAGTGGAGTGAAAGCCTCACACACAGATCATCTGAACACCGTCACAGACACCACAGCCTGAGATGCTCTGGCAGTGGCTGGGAGCTGAGACTTAGGCTCCAGAGGTCATTCCCCGGGAGAGGGCTGGGACTGGTGGTGTGGAGACAGCCTAGGGGGCTGGGAGCAGTCCACCACGGGTGGGAGAGCGATACTCTATGGGCTGGGGAGTGGAACACCAGGACACAGAGAGCCAGGGAAGTCTGGTCCCACAGGAGAGGCAAGGCTCCAATGTTAGGGAGGAGGAGAGAAGGAGGGGGTGACCGCCACAGGAAGCACCTTGAACCAACGCAGAGGGTGGTGCGATTGAGCGCGGATCTCCAGCTGCCTGATGTTACCTGGTGGGGGGCTGGTTGATTCAAGTGCTGAGAACTGGTTGGATTAAGCGCAAAACTCCAGCAGCCGGAGGGGACCTTGCAAGGGCTGGGGTGACCCAAGAGTAAACTGCAGTAGCTGGGTAGCTGAGGCTGCTTGCTAGATCGCTGTTGCACAGGCCCAGGCCACATAACCAGAAGCCCATTGTTAGACTGCTGTGGATCAGGCATCTCTGGGTATAATTCACCTGTAACAGGAAGCAGCTTGCTAGACCCCAGTGGACCAGGTTTCCTGGGGCACAGACTGCCCATAACATGAAGGCCACTTGCTTGTCCTCAGTGGTCCAGTATCTCCGGAGCAACCATCCATAAGACTTTCTTTCCTATACTGGGCCCCAAATAAGCTGAACCCAAACAGACCCACACCAAGGCATATTATATTAAAAATAGCAAGAATTAAAGATAAAGAGAGGATCCTAAAGGCAGCAAGAGAAAAGCAAAGTGTTAATTATAAGGGATCCTCCATAAGGCTGCCTGCTGATTTCTTTACAGAAACACTACAGGCTAGAAGGGAATGGCAAGATATATTTAAAGTACTGAAAGGAAAAAATTTGCAACCTAGAACAAAAACCAGGCAGGAAGCATAACTCTCCCAGAGTTCAGGCAATATTACAGGGCCACAGTAATCAACACAGTGTGGTACTGGTACCCAAACAGACATACAGACCAACTGAACAGAATAGAGAACCCAGAAATAAACCCAGATGCCTACAGTCAATTGATCTTTGACAAAGGAGGCAAGAACATAAAATGGGAAAAAGAAAGTCAGTTCAGTAAGTATCACTGAGAAACCTGGACAGCTACATGCAAATCAATGAAACTAGAACACACTTTCACACCATGCACAAAAATAAACTCAAAATGGCTTAAGGACTTAAATATAAGACAAGACACCATTAAACTCCTAGAGGAGAACATTGGTAAAATATTCTCTGACACCAACCTTACAAATTTTTCTCAGGTCAGTCTCCTAAAGCAACAGAAAATAAAAGCAGGAGTTCCCTTCGTGGCTCAGTGGTTAATGAATCCGACTAAGACCCATGAGGTTGTGGGTTCGATCCCTGGTCTTGCTCAGTGGGTTAAGGATCCGGCATTGCCGTGAGCTGTGCTGAAGTTTGCAGATGTGGCTCGGATCCCGCGCTGCTGTGGCTGTGGCGAAGGCTGGCAGCTACAGCTCCTGTTAGACCCCTAGCCTGGGAACTTCCATATGCTGCCGGTGTGGCTCTACATAAAAGGTAAAAAAGACAAAAGAAAAGAAAAGCAAAGATAAACCAACGGGACCTAATCAAGCTGACAAGTTTTGCACAGCAAAGGAAACCAAAAAGAAAACTAAAAGGCAACTTACAGAATGGGAGAAAAGAGTGTCAAATGATGCAAATGACAAGGGCTTAATTTCTGAAATATACCAACAACTGATACAACTCAACAGCAAAAAAGCCAACAACTCCATTGAAAAATGGGCAAAGGACCTGAATAGACATTTCTCCAAAGAAGAGATGCAAATGGCCAACAAACACATGAAAAAATGCTCAACATCACTGATGATTAGAGAAATGCAAATCAAAACTACCACGAGATACCACCTCACACCAGTCAGAAGGCCATCATTAATAAGTCCACAAACAACAAAGGCTGGAGGGGGTGTGGATAAAAGGGAATCCTCCTGCACTGTTGTTGGGAATGCAAGCTAGTACAACCACTAGGAAAACAGTATGGAGGTAATCCCACTCTTGGGCATATATCTGCACAAAACTTTCCTTGAAGAAGACACTTGCACATGTATGTTCATAGCAGTACTATTCCTAATAGCCAAGACATGGCAACAACCAAAATGTCCAGCGACAGATGGTTGAATTAGGGAGATGTGGTATATATACATGATAGAATACTACTCAGCCATAAAAAAGAATAAAATAATGTCATGTGCAGCAACACGGATGGAATTAGAGACCCTCATACTGAGTGAAGTAAGTCAGAAGGAGAAAGACAAATACCATATGATATCACTTATATCTGGAATCTAATATACTGCACAAACAAAACTTTCTACAGAAAAGAAAATCACAGACTTGGAGAATAGACTTGTGGTTGCCAAGAGGGTGGGGAAGGGATGGGATGGTATAGGAGTCTGGGGTTAATAGTTGTAGACTATTGCCTTTGGGATGGAAAAGCAAGAAGATCCTGCTCTATAGCACCAGGAACTATGTCTAATCACTTGTGACATAGCCATATATGTATGTGTAACCAGGTCACCACACTGTGTAGTTGGAAAATTGACAGAAATCTGTAAACTAGCTGTAATGGAAAAATTAAAAAAAAAAGAAAAAAGATTTCAGCTGGAAAAAAAATTCACATCAACCTGAAGTAAGAATAATAATAATTAGTGAGTTCTTATGCTGCTTCTGATACTTTTCTTAGCTCTTTACACTGAATATCTTTTTTAATCTTCACAAATTCTTTAAGATATTATCAATATTTTGATTGTATAAAGGAAATCATAGGTAATATGTAGGCCATTGTTAATGGAGGTTACTGTATTACCGAAAGAAATACTTAATAGATAAAAAAGTGCCTTTTAAATAAAGTTTGCTTAACCATGACAGAACATGTTGATATAAAAAGTTTTAAAATGCACTATACATCATTTCAAAAGTTTTAGAATAGGTATGCTTATGTCATTATTTAAACCCAATCCCAAGGTCCTTCACGGCATTTTCATTTAGTATTCAAATTGTGATACGGAAGTTATTATCCCCACAGATGAGCTGACTGATGTTCAGAGATTTTAAGTGACTTGAACTTGGTCAATAAATGTCTGTCTAACATTTTAACTTCCACTTTTAATATATTCTCATGTCCCATTTTATTAGTCCATTATTTCTCCTTTATTCTAGTTCTAGTTTCAGCCATTCAGAATCATAACTCAATATTTCCCACCCATTTGTTCTTTTCACCTCTGTGATGAATCTGTCCACTTATGAGTTCAACAAAATGGGCCACTAGTAGCATTTTTCATAATATCATTTCTAATCACATATTGGGTTTGGAGGAGCATATTACAAAATATTTTGTGCCCCACAGAGTAAGAAATATAGGTCAGAACCTACCGGTTATATGTGCTGCTATAACTTTTACCTATTCAATTGGGAGAAAAACAATTAAATTTTATATTCATTTCAATGATCTTCAAACATCCTGAGAGCTAAAAAGTAAAAGGACTAATATTAAATTCCCGAAAACTATAAAAAATCAGATACTGCATATAAGCCTTTGGAGCAAGGTTTTTTTTTTTTTTTTGTCTTTTTGCCTTCTATGTAGAGCCGCACCCGTGGCATATGTAGGTTCCCAGGCTAGGGGTCTAACAGGAGCTGTAGCTGCCAGCCTTCGCCACAGCCACAGCAACGTGGGATCCGAGCCGCATCTGCAACCTACACCACAGCTCATGGCAATGCCGGAACCTTAACCTACTGAGCAAGGCCAGGGATCGAACCCGCAACCTCATGGTTCTTAGTGGGATTCGTTAACCACTGAGCCACGAAGGAACTCCCTTTGGAGCAAGATTTAAAGGAGCATGTTGAAAATGGGAAAAAACAAGATGTATCCTACGTACAGTGATGATAATGGTTTTTCCTATAGCATTTGAATATGAAGGTTTGCTTTCTAGTTGTTTTGAAGGTTTTCAGTAGCTGATTTAACTATCTCTAAGAGACAAACTAATGGCCTAACTGCATTAGAATTATTTTCGCCTAATGCGGATTCAGCCTCTTAATTTGGTCTTAATTTGCTAAATCAATTGATTAAACTTAAAGGAAATTTAATTAAAAAGGAAGGAGAGTAAAATTTGAAAGTACTGGTGAAGACATGCTGACTTACTTGTCCAGCATATTTAAGCACATACACTCATACGTTTAGGCTTGAATATTGTCCAAATGAAATTTTATGAACTCTAGAAAATAATAGCCACTAACTCTAAGGATATTATACTTAGTAAGTGTAGTCTTTAGATCAATGGTACCCTTGTGTCCAGTAAATGTGCCTGACTGTTTAAATATTGGCTCATAAGCTATATCATGTGACTCTAGATCATGAAACTAATTTCCTCAGTAAAGACTTCTCAAAATAGATTTAACTAGTTTCCCCCAAGGTTTAATATCTACAATGTTTTTTTAAAGGTCCTTGTATGTATTTAGTACAATTCAAGTGAAAAGCTTTAAGTACCTCTTAGGAACTGTTTAATTTGCCTTCATGATTTCCCAGGGCAAAATGTGATTTGTACTGAACAAAGGGTGGGACTCTACTGTTTACTGCTTTTGCTATTCTTTCCTCTATTTAGCCTATTTGAGAGCAAGGTCATATGAAATTGGGAAGACAGACTTCTTCATTATTAATTTATGCTTTTGTTCCACAATTCATCTTGAATAGAAATAGGTAAAAGACAGTGTGCTTTGTATTGTGATAGGCACTAAAGAGAGTTAGACACAAATAAGAATATTTTTAAATGATAATATGTTACAGAGTTGCTAAGACAAAATTCAGAGCATTTGGCATGTATTAAAATTCTTACAACCTTAACTTTAAACAACGCTTTAAGCTAATAATAATTATCTCCATTAAACCACTGGTATAACTCAGACAGAGAGAGAATAACTAGAACAAAGTTTCTGTTACAGAAAACAATGGAACCAAGCATTCAAGCTCATGCACTCTGAATCCAAGGCCTCTTCAGTTAACCATTATAAAACATTTGCTCTCCTAGCTGAAACAGTAAAGCAGAGCCTATCAAGAAAGAGCAACTGATCAAAGTAAATACTTGGTTAATAATTATAGCTAGAAGGCAGAAGAAGTAGACATCCAAGTAGAAATAATCAGTGAAGTGGAAGGAAAACCAGACTAATACAGTGTGGTGGAACCAAAGGAAATGTTTGTTTAAAAAAAAAAAAATCAGTACCTGAAAGAGATTAAAGGTGCCAGAAAAATAGTCAGGGGTTTTCATTGTGGCTCAGCAGTAGCGAACCAGACTAGTATCCTTGAAGACATGGGTTTGATCCCTGGCCTCACTCAGTGGGTTAAGGATCCCAAGTTTCCATGAGCTGTGCTGTAGGTCACAGACACCGCAGCTCGGATCCTGTGTTGCTGTGGCTGTAGCATAGGCCAGCAGCTGTAACTCTGATTCAGCTCTTAGCCTGGCAACTTCTGTATGCCACAGGTGCAGCCCTAAAGAGAAAAAAAAGAAAAAGAAAAATTGCCAGAAAAGTAGTTCTTAATCAATAAAACAGGTCCTACAAGAAGAAGAAAGGAAGAGGAAAAAGAACACAGAGTCAGTCTTTTTTTTTTTTTTTTTTTGACTTATCTAGGGCAGCACCCGCGGCATATGGAGGTTCCCAGGCTAGGGGTCTAACAGGAGCTGTAGCTGCTGGCCTTTGCCACAGCCACAGCAACGCGGGATCCGAGCCGCGTCTGCAACCTACACCACAGCTCAAGGCAACGCCGGATCCTTAAGCCACTGAGCAAGGCCAGGGATCAAACTCACAACCTCATGGTTCCTAGTCGGATTTGTTAACCACTGAGCCACGATGGGAACTCCATAGAGTCAGTCTTCTAAATGTAGAGAGCCATCATTTCTCAGAAACAGCACAGGGGGAAAGAGTATATTATGGGAAAATGCACAGAAATGTTATAATGGAGGAGCATCAAGCAGACTTATGTACAAAGATCTTGATTTTGTTGGGAAAGTTGTAGGAAAGATAATTTGCTAAAAATGATAGAGCCTGGTTAGACTGGTGATTTTTTAAAAGTATAAAAGCCTTGGGAAATCTCTCTGGGGAATGAAGTAAGAAAAGGCTTAAAGTTGGTGATGTACTAGAAGAATATTTTTTAAATTGTAAACATCTTAATGGAGAAGAGGTGTTTAATGTTACAAAATCTAAGTAGCAGACGTACTTTATTTAGTACAGCTAAGTGAAGTATAAAAGAAATTGTAACAAAGAATAAAGAAGAAATAGGCGGTAAAAATGTTATTTGGGTCAAAAAATGACATGTTGTCCCCAAGATTAATGGCATGAGAAGGAATAAGGAAGAACATAAAGTCCTGAAGCCATTAAGAAACAGACCAATACACAGCAGACTATTGAGTTATGCTAACAAAATCAAGAGAAGAATGCATGGGTGCATTGCATATGCTCTAAATAATTAGGCTCTGGGCCTGAGATGTATTAAGATGAGCCTGAAATACCTTGTCATCCCAGAAAATATAGAATTTATCAACAGCTAGTAGAGTGATATGAAAAAAAAAACCTAAAGCCAACCTGAAAAAAGATTCTACTGCACAAAGATGAGTTCATTTAAATATCAGTAAGAGTAATAACTGCAAAAGATTTAAATACATCAAATATTGTCATTTATAATTATATTTGAAAAACATATTTTGCTCACTTGTGGAGGATGCTAAGCACAATTTCATTATTTTGAAATCCTGAATCCTAGTAAATAAAGACATGTATTTTGCCTTTTCTATACACCCTGCATCATCTCAGCATTACCAAACACTGAGAAGTCTGCATGTGTATAATACCCCTATGATGTAGTCTTGCCCCTTTTTAGAAAATAAAAAAGCTACATATGATATATATTTGAATTTATATATGCACATAAATCACAGGAAAAATACTTTCCTATCAGAGACAATATTACAGGGAGGCTAAAACCAGACAGTGGGAAACTGAACAGGAAAAACTGGCTTACTTCAGCAAAACAATAAAGAGAAAAAGAAAGAGGGAAGGAGTGAGGGAGACAGAAAAAGAAATGAAAATCATATATTTTTAAAAACTTAACTTTAAAACATTATAATGCCATAAGATAAATGAGAACAAAGACTGGATTATGTTACATTCATAAGCTGTTGTCAATGTTTCTGGTGTGATGATAGTATATTTTAGTTGTTTACTTTAATAATCCTGTTATTTTAGAGGACCATACTGAGATAACTGCATATGAAATGAGATAACATCTGGGGTATATTTCAGAATTATCTGGCTGAGATCAGGGAATAGTTGTTCAGGTAAAATGCCTCATATGTAGTCACATATCTAGTGTGAATCTGAGAATTCAACCAAGGGAATCAAATAATAAGTATACCTCAGTATAGTCCCAATATTGGGCAATGGGAGCAGGAAAGCAGCTTGCCTATATCTCCAGTTTAATTAGTCTAATACAAAGTGAATATTTTAATGTGATTATGCACGTAAAACTAGCAGCCACATCAAAAACTGATAGGGGATTCTAGCAACAGAGAGGAATTAATGATACAGATCCAAATAAAAGAAATGTTTGGTAAATATGACATATTACTTTCCTTATTCAAGAATGAGTAAATATTATGACAAATACAACATGGAACCTATAAAAAGATTCTGTTACATTAAGAAAATAACTATTTCTGTAAAAGAAAATTAAAATCATGCAGTCTATTTAAAATTATAAAAATACACAAATTATAAAAATTTATAGAATAATTTACAAAAGAAAATAAGAATATCTTATACTGCTTTGCCACGTCCAGCGCCGCAGGGCAACAGGGAATCCTGGAAGAGGGACGGCGTGCTATAACAAAACACACAAGACTCTTTTAGATTTAGAAAGTGGGGGACCGGGAGGCACTCTGTTCTGCTGAATGGAGTGAAAGAGACCTGGGCTTTGGCCCACACGTCGTATTTTATTAAGGAAGGTGCTGTATGTAGATGAGTGGGCTGGAGCAGGCATAGGCAATGACAAGCCCACCTCTTAGTGAATAAGAAAGGAAACTATTAGCATCGGTGCCTGCCTCTAGGTGCATAATGTCCTGACTCAGCAGATATGTGCCTTCTGCAGAGTTCAGCTGTTCAGTGGTCTCCAACATCTCTCCCTTTTTTATTTGTTGTGTAAGAATGGTCATGGTAAATTTTGATTGCAGGGTGTTCATTTGGTTTCTGTGGGTCAATCCGATTCTGTAGACCACGTCCACAGCAGGTCTCCAAAGTGAACAGTCACATTCAGGGGGTTGGAGGTCTGTCTCCATCCTCCTGGGAACCTATCATTCCAGCCTGTTTTATATGGGATAGGGGCGACGGTCCTCTCTTGAGCTACTTCCTGCTGGTTAGGGGTGACGAGAACTGGGTGGCTGGACATGGTAGGTTCCTACTATAGCGGGTTGGAAGAAAAGAAAAATAAGATTAAACAGAGGTTTGGAATTTAGGTTGCTACCAATACTGTTGAAGGAGGAATGTAGCATTATCTAAGTAGGTTTTAAGGTTTGATGTGGTAATAAGACATAAATAACAGGAGCTATTGGTCCTTATATATTGTCTCCTTTCTGTTGCTATTGGAGGAGACCTTTTTAAAAATGTAAGGCTGCAGCTGCCAGCTGATGCTGTTTTGAGAACAGCTGGTGGCATCAAGTCTGACAGGGCACATAAACCTTAAGTTCTCAGCAATACAAAACCTGTCCGAACATGTCTAATATTATTCCTCTAATATTCCCAGTATTACCTTGGAAGTCTGATCCACAGCTACTCCATTTTGCCTGTTCTCTCTAATGGCCAATGCTGATGGCCCTGTTAATGATTTCTGCTTTTCTAGATATGACAAAATGCAAAAATTGGGGTCCATAAAAGTCTTTACCTGAAGTCTAACTATCTGAAGGCCTGTCCTGTCAGTTTTCTCAAAGCACAGAGGGCCTCACTCCTGGTGTCCACGCTGAGCTCTGCTCAGGGGGTGTCGTGGGTCAGCAGATGCAGTGGCTCATGTTTTACTCCATGGAGAGGCTGATGGCAAGTGCCGAACTTCAGTTCCAAGT
The DNA here is from genome assembly GCA_004024745.2 of Catagonus wagneri. Classification (NCBI taxonomy): domain Eukaryota; kingdom Metazoa; phylum Chordata; class Mammalia; order Artiodactyla; family Tayassuidae; genus Catagonus; species Catagonus wagneri. Next base: position 4,649,680 of record PVHT020000015.1, read on the forward strand.
GCTCCCCCATGGTCACAGATTCAACCACAGTTTTTGGGAGACATTTCATGACCATTCTGTCCCACGGTGCTAGGAGTGAATACTCCTAGATCTGGCATTTCATGACCATTTCATCCCACGGTGCTAGGAGTGAATAATCCTAGATCTGGCAAAGGTTTCACTGATAGGCAATTCAATGTGCTATTACTGGACTAGGCCTTATGATCAGTAGCCAAGAGTCTCTGGACCACCTATCTTCCTAGTCTGTTATGGTCCAGGAAAATATTCTCTCTTGTTGCATTTTTTCATATCTAGAGATCACTGACCTCACATGGAACCGTATACCATTTTATCAGAAACTCAGTTACAAATCTAGCAATGCAAGAAACAGCAATTTTGTGAAAACAGTTAGTAAAATAATATAGATAGTATTAGTAAAGTCATAAACAAAATTTTAAGATAAGAGCTTTCACCATGTTAACATTAGATGAAAAATGCATTTATGGTCTGGGTCAGAGCAGGTATTAACTGACCAGGAGAGGGGATCCCACCTAGTAACATCAATAATAAGAGCCTCGTTGGGGAGAGACCCACCAGGGTAAATCAGCAGTAAAACAAATAACCATACAGGTCAGGGGTGACAACCTTGGGATAATGGGCTACTTCTGAAATTGTCTTCCTTTTGTCCATGCATTGGTGTTTTCCTTAATAGAGCCTTGTTTTAGGGTGCGATCAAAGTCAGTAGTTGTTTCTGTAGACCAGTCCAATGGAGAGGCCCTTCTTAAGAACGAAATACAGATTTAAGAGTTAAGTTTCTTCACTTTCTTTGTGCCTACAGCACTCAAAAATTCCTGATGAGAAACCTTTTATCTAGGCTGGAGACAACCCCTTAAATGATGCTTTTCCAGAGTGTATATGTATTCCCCTGGTTTTCATGGGACATCTGATATTCACCCAGAGACAGATTATTGCAAACAGCTTCAGAAACAAGCTTGTATTATTTTTCTTAATAACTCAAAGTTTGTAATAATGTAACACAGAAGCCAAGAACTATTTGGGAGGTGAGTTTTAGGCAATGAACACTAATCTCAATACACAAAACTAGAATATGAATCAAAACAGTTTTTTTTCTTTAAAATTGCCCTCATTATTAACCAAACAGAACTAAATTTGGACTGTTAGGAAGTATACTCCTAATGGAAAACATATATTTTAACCATTTTTTTTTTCATTTGGGTTTGCCAGGGAGCAGGGAAGAACCAAGCGGCCGTCTTGGATTTCCCATAGCCCTGACTTTAATTTAGAGTTATAGTTTATCCATCTTATCTGATTTAGGAGCAGACTGTTACCAGGCTCTAAGGGCATCGGGGTGGCCAAAGTCTAACAATGAGGGGTTAATTCTGTGCCATACTTCACACTAGACAATGTTTCCCCTTAAACTTACACTTAGGAAATTTTTTGAAAGAGAAGAAAGAAAAAAATATGAGGAAAAGTTTAAAAATACCTGGTCAGATAGAATCATAGATTATTAACATTACTCATTCATTCAACCAAAGTAACAAAGGGTTTCAAAGCAAATACACATTAAAGCAAGGAAATTCATATAATCTGTTATCAAAAGCAGCACTTTAAGAAAAGCTCTTAACAGACAGTAACCAAATTCAAGTTTTGCACTAGCTCATTTTTCCTGTCTTTTGAAGCAACTATGGGCCTTTTTTTTATAATTTCTTAAAGCACACGCTTTCTTGTACAGAACATCTCATCATGACGCTAAGCATACCAATTAATAGTCTTAAGTGACCTTAATTTCTCTGTTTAGTAACTGAAGTCTCAGTATTTCATTTGAGTTTTATCAAACCTAGGTACAATAGGTATTGTACTTATGATGATGACTCTAAAGACATGTCTATACTAATTAGAACAAACTTTAATATTAACATCTAATAATGAATATTGAATATTTTCCAGTTCACGTGAACCAAAATTTAGTTTACTTTATGTGTTTTGAGAATTTATGTAAGCACTTAATTTCCTTTAAGCCAATTAAGTAGAGCTCTTTTATGAATTAATTTTGGCAATGCCATACATATACAACACACACAAAGACACATACAAACAAGCAAAACAAAGACCTCCTGTTTCCCATTCCAACGTTTCAGCCATGAATAAGGTACAATTGCATAAAAATACATAGGACTTCTATTTATCCCTGAAAATTTAATTTCCCACTTATACTCCTTAGTCTAAAATCTGCATTACAAAGAGATAAGGCTTTTAGAAGGCCAGGTCAAACATCTGCATCTCAGGGCACAGGAAGATTCCTCCTGTGAGATGCCTTTGTTTCTTAAGGCCAGTAAAAATTTCCCTGAATACTTACAAGTCTCTTCCCTGAGACCTCAATGAACTGGAGTTTGTGGGCCCTGTACTAATTTACGTAGTTTTTGTCTGTAGAGGAAGCCTGGCTTATAAAATGGAGCATTATACTGACCCCAGGCTCCCAAGGTCACCTGCTCACTTTGATGGACTCTAGTGAGAACTCCTAATCCCCTCAACTTAGTTTCAGGGGTAATTAAAGGCCATGTGGGAGGCCAATCACTATAACAAATAACAGAAACATCGGCTCCAGTGTCTGTTAATCCCCTTATATTTTTTCTATTAACCTTAATAGTCATTTGTGGACGTTCAGTTGTGACTTCCTGTGTCCAAAAGACCTGAGGAGTCCCTGAACTTCCAAATCCTGGTGTTCCCCTTTCCTTCTGACAACTCTGTCCTGTTTTAAGACATGGCAGCAATAACAACTGAGCAATTCTCATCCCAGGTTGCAAAGTATGCATGGTTTCAGACTTTGTCATTACCTTAATCTTTCCTTGATACTTTGTATCTACCACCCCAGGCAAAATCTGTAAGCCTTTCATTGTCAAGCCACTTCTCCCTATAATGAGGCCTACAGTGTCAGGAGGAAGAGGGCCATAAATTCCAGTAGAAATGGCCTGAATGCCCTGTTCATATGTTAAAACTGCTGCTGTGGTGCAGGGTAAGTCCAGCCCTGCACTGCCAGGAGTGGCCCTTGTGAGGGACTGGATTCCTCTTTGGTTTGTGCCACAAATGCCTTCATTGTTTGGCGGGGCTGGGGCAGGCCCTGATTCCCGTTTCCTGACACTGGACTTGTTAATGGATTGCCGTTCTGGTGAAACTTAGACCGGCATTGATTACATGCCTTAATAAAATCCGAGATGCCTCCCGAGTTTCTTATAGGGGCCATTGCCCTTTTACAGTCTTTATTTGCATTTTCATATGCCAATTGTTTAATTAAGATATCAGCCACCTGAGAATGTGCGACTTGGCGACATACCACTTGGGTTAGGCGGTCCACAAATTGTGGGTAAGGTTCTGCAGGGCCTTGCAGGCATTGTACAAAAGAGCCTTGTGGATTTCCTTTCTCAGGAATTGCCATCCACGCTCTTTGGGCGGCCAGGCTCAACTGCTCATACGCCCAAGGATCGTAAGTCAGTTGGTTGGCTAAATCAAGAAAAGTGCCTGTCCCATCCAACATTTCAAAAGTAACTGGGACATTATTTCTTTGATTTAAATGAGCCTGTTCCTGACAAAAATCTGAAAGACTAGACTTCCAAATTAAATAGTCTCCACCATCTAGGGTGGCTTTGGCTATCATATGCCAATCCCACGGGGGAAGCTGAAGTGTCCCCATGCTTTCTACCATGCTCATAGTAAAGGGAGCTGTAACTCCATTCTGTATTATACTCTTCTGAAGAGCTTTAAGAGCTTTAAAATCAAAAGGGTTATGAGTATTGATGTTTTGTCCTGGGACTTGAGGATTGGGGGCAACGGTTATAGGGCATGCTAAAAAGGCCCAATCCTCTAAACTAGCAGATTTTAGGGCTGATTGAAGGGGAGTTAGTGCTGTCTCCACAGCTACAGGCTTATTTAAACTCTCATCAAGAAAGGGATCAGTCTTGGGGGGAGCAGAAGGCATGGGCTTTTCTTTATGCTCCCGCAAAGGTTCCAAAACCTGTCTTATTAGTCCCCATGTGGAGAAAACAGAAATAGGAAGAGAGGCCCCAGACTGATAGGCACGCTTTAAATTTTCTCCCACGAGATCCCAACATTCCAGGTCCATAGTACCCTCGCCTAGAAACCAAGGGTTATATTTGATCGCGGCTTCTAACAATTCCTCTATCTCAGACTCTGTTACCCGAGCCTCTGACTGTCTCAACATACATTTAAGCAATTGAATATAATGTTTAGTTCCCTGTGATTGGTTCTACCTCATTGTTAGTTGTCCCGGTTTAACGTTTCTACTTGCCCACTCACGGTCGCGACTCCATCGAGTGCAAGGCTAGCATCTCTGCTGTCTGTAGTTTCACCTTTTCCTGCTCATGGCAGACTCTCTCTTTTCTCCGCTCGTGGCAGACCTTCTCTTCCAGCCCCACGCTGGGCGCCACTCTGCCGTGTCCAGCGCTGCAGGGCAACAGGGAATCCTGGAAGAGGGACAGTGTGCTATAACAAAACACACAAGACTCTTTTAGATTTAGAAAGTGGGGGACCAGGAGGCGCTCTGTTCTGCTGAATGGAGTGAAAGAGACCTGGGCTTTGGCCCACACGTCTTTTATTAAGGAAGGTGCTGTATGTAGATGAGTGGGCTGGAGCAGGCATAGGCAATGACAAGCCCACCTCTTAGTGAATAAGAAAGGAAACTATTAGCATTGGTGCCTGCCTCTAGGTGCATAATGTCCTGACTCAGCAGATATGTGCCTTCTGCAGAGTTCAGCTGTTCAGTGGTCTCCAACACTGCTTGTTCTGTTTTCAATAAGATGAATGAAATTATATATTCTAAGAACAGTGTGACAAATGAGAAGAACAAAGAGGTGTAAGATATAAAGTATGCTTTGTAGAAACTAAAACCTGTAGCAAAATTAAAATTCACAACAGAAACAGCTGACAATAAGAAACAGCATTTCAGAAAATCAAAGGTGTGATGATGATGACACACAGTAAAAACTTTACTGTCTCTGAATGCAGAGGAAAATTACAAGAGAAAATATGACAAAAACTCAGATCAAGTCTATGGCTAATTAGTGTCCCTGAGAGAAATAAGCCAAAACAAATATAGCTGAAATGACAAGCAAATATAATCTATTAACTTGTTCTAACAATTATAAACTTGATATAAGTTAAACTGACAAAAGTATAGTCAATAAAATGATCTTCAGAGATTTGAAAAAATGGAAAATATTCTATATAAAATAATATGTGATTACTCCAACCTATGATACCAAAATATATCATATCAATTTATAATCGGAATAATATTACTTAGTTTTATAATGTCTGATAAAAATGTCAGTTATAATTTAAAATGGTATCTGATGTAAATGGATATGATTCAGTACTTTACAGTTGTCAGCTGCTAATGTCATGAGGTCATTTGTAAATAAAATCTTACTGCATATAAATATATATATATATACACACATATATTTGTTCCTTTATATAAATGTTAAAAATAGTCATTATGGTTACTCCATTCAACAAGAGAATTATAAATTATAGATTGATTCCTGAGGTTTTCAGATGAAGTGTATAGCTTGATCAGAATGTCTTCTTATCAGTTTTTGCCAAATGATATTTCAATTGAAACTTGAGTAACAAAAAACAAAAGACCAAGGCTAAACAAAGTATCTTAAAAGATGTCCTTTCCTGAAATAATCAATAAGCAAGATTCTGTGAATCTCTTTCTCTCTCTGGGTTTCTTTAGACTGTGTGCTTCCCAAAAAATATGTTTTCATTTTGTTTGAGATAAACAAACTTCTAATGTCTTTGGTATAAGTTCAGCATCTATTCAACTAGTATGTTTCTCTCCTTTCATAGATTGTACAAAATTGTGTTGTTTCCCCTGAAAATTAGTTTGACATCACTCTCTGATTTTTATTTTGTTTTCATTTTCCTTTCGAGGCAATTATACACATTTGTGCCATAATGCAAAGGTCAATTTATACCACTGTGAATGACAACATTTTTGTGCCATTGTTTGTGTCTTAGTTTTAAAATATATTTAACAGAAACTTTCATGTTTTAATAAAATGTTAGTTTCATTTTGCAGCATTTTTCTTATTTGTAATTTTTAAAAGTTTTTAAATTAAAGTATAACTGATTTATAATGTTTCTTCAACTTCTGTTGTACAGAAGAGTGACCCAATCACACAGAACTCCCTGTGCTGTACAGTAGGTCCTCATTCCCCATCCATTCCAAATGATACAGTTTGTATTAACCAACTCCAAACTCCCTGTACATCCCATTCCCTACCCTCTGCCTCCTGGCAACCACAAGTCTGCTCTCCTTGTCCATGATCTGTTTCTGTTTTATAGATAGGATCATCTGTGCCATATTTTACATTATGCATATAAGTTACATCATATGGAATTTGTCTTTCTATTTCTGACTTATTTCACCTAGTTTGAGAATCTCTGGTCCCATCCATGTTGGCACAAATGACATTATTTTGTTATTTTGTATGGCTGAGTAGTATTCCATTTTATATATGTACCAAATCTTCTTAATACATTCATCTGTTGATTGACATTTAGGTTGTTTCCAGGTCTTGGCTATTGTGAATATCACTGTGATGAACACAGGGGTGAATGTATCTTTTTGAATTAATATTTTGTACAGATATATGTTCAGGAGTGGGCTTGCTGGATCATATAGTAGTTCTATATTTAGTTTTCTGAGATACTTACATACTATTTTCCATAGTGGTTATACCAATTTACATTCCCACCAAAGGTAAAGGAGGGTACTCTTTTGTCCACACCCTCTCCAACATTTGTTATTTGTTGAAATGTTAATGATGGCCATTCTCATCAGTGTAAGGTGGTAACTCATTGTAGTTTTGATTTGCATTTCTCTAGAAATTAGTGATGTTGAGAATTTTTTCATGTGCCTTTTGGCCATCCCTGTGTCTTCTTCAGAGAAATATCTATTTAGGTCTTAATGCCCACTTTTTCAACTAGGTTGTTTTTTAGTTGTTTGTGAGTTGTTCATATATTTTGGAGATTAGATCTTTGTCTTTAAAAATATTTGCAAAGATTTTCTCCCAAATTGAGGGTTATCTTTTAAGTTTTTGTAATGGTTTCCTTTGCTATGCAAAAGCTCTTGAGTTTATTTAGGTTCCATTAGTTTATTTTTGTTTTTATTGCCATTATTCTAGGAGGTAGACCAAACAAGATGTTGCTGTGATTTAGGTCAAAGAGCATTCTACCTATGTTTTAAACAAGGAGTTTTATAGTCTCTGGACTTATATTTAGGTCTTCAATCCATTTTGAGTTTATTTTTTTTGTCTTTTTTCCTTTATCTAGAGCCACACCTGCAGCATATGGAGGTTCCTAGGCTAGGGGTCTAACAGGAGCTGTAGCTGCCGGCCTTCGCCACAGCCACAGCAACGCGGGATCTGAGCTGCGTCTGCGACCTACACCACAGCTCACGGCAATGCCGGATCCTTAACCCACTGAGCAAGGCCAGGGATCAAACCCGCAACCTCATAGTTCCTAGTCGGATTCGCTAACCACTGAGCCACGAAGGGAACTCCTGAGTTTACTTTTGTGTCAGGTTTTAGACAGTGTTCTAATCATTCTTTTACATGTAGCATTCCAGATTTCCCAGCACCACTTATTGAAGTGACTGTCTTTCCTGTATTGTATGTTCTTGCCTCCTTTGTCATATATTAGTTGACCATAGGTGCTTGAGTTTATTTCTGGGCTTTCTATCCTGCTCCATTGATCTATATTTCTGATTTTGTGTCAGTACCACATTGTTTTAATAACTGTAGCTTTGTAATAATGTCTGAATTCAGGGAGCCTGATTTCTCCATTTCTGTTTTTTGTTTTCAATATTGCTTTGGCAATTCAGGGTCTTTTGTGATTCAAAACATATTTTAAAATATTTTGTTCCAGTTCTATGAAAAATGTCCTTGGTAATTTGATAAGAATTTCATTAAAGCTGTAGGTTGCCTTGTAATATAGTCATTTGGACAATATTGATTCAATTATTCCAATTCAGGAGTATGGCATATCTTTCCATCTGTTTGTGTCATGACTGATTTCTTTCATCAGCATCTTATAGTGTTCAGAGTATAGGTCTTTTGTCTCTTTAGGTAGGTTTATTATTTTTTTTGTTTTGATGCAGTGGTGAATGAGATGGTTTCTTGGGTTTCTCTTTCTGATTTTTCATTGTCAGTATATAAAATGCAGTCATTTATATGTATTAATTTTGTATCCTGCAACTTTGCAAAATTCACTGTTGAGCTCTAACAGTTTTCTGGTAGCGTCTTTAAGGTTTTGCAAGTTTAGTATCCTGTCATCTGCAAAGAGTGTAGTTTTACTTCTTTTCCAATGTGAATTATTTTTATTTCTTTTTCTTCTCCTATTGCCATTGATAGGGCCTCCAAAACTCTGTTGAATAGCAGTGGTGAAAATGGACATCCTTGTCTTGTTAGTGATCTGAATGGAAATATTTTCATTTTTTCACCATCCAGAATAATGTTAGCTGTGGGTTTGTCATATATGTCTTTTACTATGTTGAGGTTGGTTCCTTTATGCCCATTCTCTGGAGAGTTTTTATCAGAAACAGTGTTCACTTGACAAGGGCATAACCTCTAAAATATACAAACAACAAACAAAAAATGTACAACTCAACAGCAAAAAAGCCAACAACTCCATTGAAAAATGGGCAAAGGACCTGAATAGACATTTCTCCAAAGAAGATATGCAGATGGCCAACAAACACATGAAAAAATGCTCAACATCACTGATGATGATTAGAGAAATGCAAATCAAAACTACCACGAGATACCACCTCACACCAGAGAGAAGGCCATCATTAACAAGTCCACAAACAACAAATTCATGTACACCTATAATTAAAATAAAATCCATTAAGAAAAAAAAAATGCTGGAGGAGGTGTGGAGAAAAGGGAACCCTCCTGCACTCTTGTTGGGAATGTAAGCTGGTCCACAGAAAACGGTATGGAGATACCTTAGAAAACTACATAGAACTACCATATGACCCAGCAATCCCACTCTTGGGCATATATCTGCACAAAACTTTCCTTGAAAAAGACACTTGCACACGTATGTTCATTGCAGCACTATTCCCAATAGCCAAGACATGGAAACAACTCAGATGTCCATCAACAGACTGTTGGGTTAGGAAGATGTGGTATATATATACACAATGGAATACTACTCAGCCATAAAAAAAGAATAAAATAATGTCATTTGCAGCAACACAGATGGAATTAGAGACCCTCATACTGAGTGAAGTAAGTCAGAAGGAGAAAGACAAATACCATATGATATCACTTATATCTGGACTCTAATATACTGCACAAATAAACCTTTCTACAGAAAAGAAAATCACGGACTTGAAGAATAGACTTGTGGTTGCCAAGAGGGTGGGGGAGGTAGTAGGATGGTATGGGAGGCTGGGGTTAACAGTTGCAGACTATTGCCTTTGGGATGGAAAAGCAAGGAGATCCTGCTGTATAGCACCAGGAACTATGTCTAATCACTTGTGACAAATCTATGTATGTCTGTGTAAATGGGGCACCACACTGTACAGTTGAAAAACTGACAGAAAACTGTAAACCAGCTATAATGGAAAAATTAAAAAAAATAAGCAGGTGTTGAATTTTTTTAAAAGCTTTTTCTGAATCTATTGAGATGATGGTATATTTTTTCTTTTTCAATTTGTTGATGTGGTGTATCACACCATTGATTTGTGGATACTGAAAAATACTTGCATCCCTGGGATAAATCCCATTTGATGGTCTATCATCTTTTTAATATACATTTGTATTTAGTTTGCTAATATTTTGTTGAGGATTTTGCATTTGTGTTCATCAGTGGTATTAGCCTGTTTTTCTTTTTTGTGGTGTATTTGTTTGGTTTTTGCATCAGGGTGGTGGTGGTCTCATCAAATGAGCTTGGGCATGTTCCTTCCTCTGCTATTTTTTTGGAAGAGTTTCAGAAGAATAGGTGTTAACTCTTCTCATAGTGTTTAATAGCATTCACCTGCATAGCCATCAGGTTCTGAACTTTTTTGTTTTTTTGGAGTTTTTTATTCACATTTTCAATTTTGATACTTGTGGTTGGTCTAATCATATTTTCAGTTTCTTCCTGGTTGTACCTTTGTAAGAATCTGTACATTTTTTCTGGATAGTCCATTTAATTGGCATATAGTTTCTTATAGTAGTCTTTTATGATCCTTTGCATTTCTGTGGAGTCAGTTGTAATTTCTCCTTTTTTAATTTCTGATTTTATGTATTTGAGCTCTCTCCTTTTTTTGGATAAGTCTTGCTAAATGTTTATCAATTTTGTTGATCTTTTCAAAGAACCAGCTTTTAGTTTCATTGATCTTTTCTATTATGCTACTTGACTATATTTCATTTACCTCAGCTCTAACCTTTATGATTTCTCTCCTTCTGCTAATTTTGGGCTTCTTCTGTTCTTCCTTCTGTTGTAGATTTTAGTGTGAGGTTGTTTGAGCTTTTTTTTTCCTTTGCAGAGATAAGATTGTATTACTATAAACTTCCCTCTCAGAATTGCTTTTGCTGTGTCCCAAAGGCTTTGGATTTTTGTATATTCATTGTTATTTGACTCTAGGAATATTTTGATTTCTTTTTGATTTCTTCAGTGGTTGTTCAGTAGCATACTGTTTGGCTTCCAAGGATTTGTGTTTTTGCTATTTTTTTTCTTGTGGTTGATTTCTAGTCTCATAGCATTGTGGTCAGAGAAAATGCTTGAAATTATTTTGACTCTTAAAAATCACCAGTGTTTGATCTGTGGCCCAAGATATGATCTATCCTGGAAAATATTCCATGTGCACTTCGGAATAATGTATATTCTGCTGCTTTGGGATTGAATGTTCTATAAATATCAGTTAAATCTATCTGATCTGTGGTGTCATTTAAAGCCTATGTTTCCTTGTTGGTTTTCCTTCCGAATGATCTGTCCATCGATATAAGGGTGGGGTTAAAGTCCCCCTCTATTATCGTGTTGCTGTTCATTTCTCCTTTCATGGCTGGGAGCAGTTGCCTTATATATTGAGGTGCTCTTATATTAGGTGCATATGTATTTACAATTATTATATCTTCTTCTTTGATAAATACTTTTACCACTGTGTAGTACCCTTCTTTGTCTCTTGTGACTTTCTTTATTTTAAAGTCTATTTTGTATTATATGAATATTCACTTTCCTGTTTTCAATTTTCATGTAATATTTTCTTCCATCTTCTCAATTTCAGTATGTATGTGCCTCGAGGACTGAAGTGGGTCTCTTATGGGTCTTATTTTCATATCCATTCAGCCAGGCTGTTTCTTTTGGTTGGAACATTAAACCATTTATATTCAGTGTAATTATGGATAAGTATGTGTTTATTGCCATTTTGTCAATTGTTTTGGTCATTATATTTTATTTGATTTGTGGTTCCCTTGAGATTTGGATATAACCAACTATATGTGTACAGAATTATTTGGGGTCATAGTTCTCTTATTTTCAGATGCAGTTTCAATGTTCTGCATTTGTCTTCTCATGTTTGTTAATTTTGATATTATATTTGTCAATATGTGACTTTTTGCTTTTATATTACCTTTGTCTTTACCAGTGTGTTCTCTCATTCAAAATTTTCTTGTTTTTAATTGCAGCTTTTTCTTTTCTGCCAGACAATTTCCTTTAGTAGTTGTGGTAGAGCTGCCTTGGAGGTGCTGAATTATCTTAGCTTTTGCTAGTCCAGATAGCTTTTACTCTCTCCATAAAATCTTAATGAGCCTTGCTGAGTATACTATTCTAGATTCTTCTCCTTCATCACCTTAAATAATCTTGCCATTTCTTTCTATATTCTGAGTTTTATTAATTTTTTTTTGTCTTTTTGCCTTTTATGTGGAGCTGCACCCGTGGCATATGGAAGTTCCCAGGCTAGGGGTCTAACAGGAGCTGTAGCTGCCAGCCTTCGCCACAGCCACAGCAACGCGGGATCCGAGCCGCATCTGCAACCTTCACCACAGGTCATGGCAACGCCGGATCCTTAACCCACTGAGCAAGGCCAGGGATCGAACCCGCAACCTTATGGTTCTTAGTCAGATTCATTAACCACTGAGCCACGAAGGGAACTCCGAGTTTTATTAAGTTTTTGGTCAGTTTCTCTAGGATGTGTCTTTCTGTGTTTCTCCTTGGGTTTATCCTGTGTGGGATTCTTTTTTTTTTAATTATTTTTTAATTAATGATTTTTATTTTTCCATTATAGTTGGTTTAAAGTGTTCTGTCAATTTCTACTGTAAAGAAAAGTGACCCAGTCACACATATATATATACATTCTTTTTCTCACATTATCCTTCATCATGTTCCATCATAAGTGACTAGATATAGTTCCCTGTGCTACAGAGGAGGATCTCATTGACTTCAGATGCAATAGTTTCCATATATTAACCCCAGACTCCCAGTCCATTCAACTCTCTCCCCTTCCCCCTTGGCAACCACAACACTATTCTCCAAGTCTATGAGTTTCTTTCCTGTGGAAAGGTTCATTTGTGAATATATTAGATTCCAGATATAAGTGATATCATATAGTGTTTGCCTTTCATTTTCTGACTTACTTCACTTAGTGGGATTCTATGTGCTTCCTCAAATTGAGTAAGTGCTTCCTTCCCCAAATTACAGGTGTTTTTGGTTACAGTCTCTTCAAATACTTTCTCTGTCCCTTTCTCTGTCTCTCTTCTCCTTCTGGGACCCCTATAATACTAATGTTGGTACACTTTATATTGTCCCAGAGAGCTCTTAGACACTCCACAGTTCTTTTCATTTTTTTTCTTGATTTTTTCCTGTAGCCATGATTTTCACTACTCTGTCTTCCACATCATTTATGTGTTTTTCCTGCCTCAGTTATCTTGCTGTTGATTCCTTCTAATGTGTTTTTCATTTCATGTATTAGGCTATCCATCTTATTTTGCTTGTTCTTTAGGTCTCCTGGCTCTTTGTTAAACATTTACTGTAACTTCTGTGTCTGTGCCTCAATTCTTTCCCCCAAGATCTTGGATCATCTTTACTATCATCACTTCAATTTATTTTTCAGATAGATTACCTATCTCCACTCCATTTAGTTGTTTTTCTATAATTTTGTCTGTTCCTTTGATAGATTTTTTTTTGTCATTTCATAATGTCTAATTTTCTATGATTACTGTTCCTTTAACTGCAGGTATGTAGATGCAGCACTTAGTGCCTAGCTTTGTAGTTATCAAGGGTTGTATTGGTTCACATATACCCAGAACTCGTGATGGGAGCTGTGGTACTATGCTACCTCCCCTGGAGCCAAGTGGCTGCAAGGATGGGGTCTATGAATTAGCAGTGGTTCAAAGCTTATGGGATTGCTTTTGAAGCTAGGGGAAAGCACTGGTTCCTGCAACCACTCTGCTCTCAGGTAGCTCTCAGGATGATTTCCTGCAGTTGGCAACATTAGCAGCTGTTCCTACAGTCCCTCCCTTAGTTGGGGAGGCTCCTGAAGATGCTCTCTGGAGCTGTGGGGGCAGACAGCTTTCTGTAGTCACTCCTGTTGTTTGGCCAGTCTAGGGAGCATACTCTGTATCTCCAAGGGCATGGGCTGATCCTCATCTGTTGCTGAAAAATCTCTGTTGCTGTAGACCCTGCACTATTCCAGAGGTTGCTCCCCCTACTGGGCCGATGGCGGAGTGTGCCCTGTAGTGGCTGCAAACTATAACATGTGCCAGTGGGGCCCTCTGAACTCCCTTGGCTAGCTGTGCAATTTATGTTTCTTTCACAGTCCCCTACTTGATTGTTGGCTGGTATCACAGAGCTTGTGCTATTCTTGAGGATCCTTGGTGTTGTTTCAGAAATAACTTTCTCAACCTCCTAGGCTAATCAAGGTTCTCTGCCCACACTAAGGGCCCCATGCAGACTCCTCTACACTCTACAGTCCACACTGTTTCCAAATTCACCTTCCATCCCCTAGACAAATTGTAGCTTTCCACCCACTTAGGTGTTCCCTTCCAACTCCCAGTATCATTTGTTCTATTTCAGGAATAATTTTCTCTACCCCCAAGATAAGTCAAAGTTCTTAGCCCACCCAGGACCCTGTGCAAACTCCTACACAGTTCATGTTCTTTGGCAATTTGCCTTCTGCCCCCTAAACAAATCATAGCTTTCTTCCTGTTTAGGAGGCCACTTTTGACTCCAAGGATCATTTGTGCTGTTTCAGGGATAATTTTCTCCATGAACTAGGTAAATTGAGGCTCTTTGCCCACCCAAGGGGCCCTGTGTGAATTTCTTCACAGTCCATGCTGTTTCACAATTCACCTTCCACCTCCTAAAAAATTGCAGCTTTCTGCTTGCCCAGGAGGCCCTGTGTGACTCCTGGGATTGTTTGCGCTGTTAGAAAAATTGCTTCAGTGTTTCCCAGCCCAGCTGCTGGCTGGGGTTTCAGGGCCTATGCTATTCCTGAGTTACCTCTTTCTGCTCCAAGGCTTCCTTCTGCTTGCTTCACTTTCTCTGTAGCCTTAAGGACTGTGGGCTACTCCCCAACTGTTGCTAAGCAGCTGCTGCTCAGAGGTTGATCCTGTAGCTGGAGCAGTTGGCAGGTCCTGCAACCTGAGATCACTTGCAGAGGGTAAATCTCTAGTGGTGGATCCCATCCCTTTTCTCCAGAACCCCCTAAGAATGGTGCTTAGCTCCCGAGCCTGACCAGGCTTCCTCAGCTTACAGCTTAAAATGTGGTCATTCTAGACTAGTCCCTTCAGGCTGTCTCTGCACTACCAATCTTAGTTTTTCCCCACATAGGCAGCACCAGATCTCTCTCTGAGTCTGATCTCCAAAGCTGGAGTTTCAGTTCCTGGTCTCTGATCACATTAGCCTATGGTTGGTAAGTGCAGAGCAACGAGATGGTCAATTTGTTTGTTGAGGATCATTTCTGTTTCAACTGCTTTTCACTGATTGCTGTGTTCTCCTCCAATACCCTCATGGTGCAAGAGTTGTTCCTCTTTCCATGTCCCTTCTAGGGCCACAGGACCCAACCTGATTTATTTCTCCATTTCTCTCCTGTTCTTCTTTCTTTTTTCTTATGCAGTTTCATGAAGTTTTTCTTGATCTATCAGAATCCTGGGTTCTTAAGTCAGCATTCAGCTAATTTTCTGTGAGGATAACTCCACATATAGATGCATTTTAAATGTATTTGTGGGAGTAGGTGAGCCTTATGTCCTACACATCTGCTGCCATTTTTTTCCCAATCATTTGTGGATACTTTAAAATTGCTTTTCAATTTTAAAAATGATAGCACCTAGATTGTAGTCATAATGATTATTCTATTCTCATATCTTCTTTGATTTACAAAGACAATTTTTCAAAACAAAGTTTAACAATTTTTAAAAGCATATATTGAGCTGTGTGGGCTGTACACACTGTCTCAATGTTCTGGTTATTAATATGGTATAAAGACACTTCACCTTCTCTTTCTTAGAGATCAGATTATAACTAATAATCCTGGACAGAAGTCTGAAAGCAACTACATGAAGTCTCTAAAAATAAATAAGTTCAGGGCGACACATAAAGAAAGTGAAATTTTGCAGTGACCATATGGGGGTGTTTTCTTTGTTTTGTTGTGTTTTGTTTTTGTCTCTCATGTCTCCAAGCTTAAACTACCATATCTCCTATAAAATATAAAACATAAAATGGAGCCCAAAGATGTAAATCCTCTGACAAAACCATTTAAGGCACATAAGTGAAATTTATATTTGGCTTTTTCTGTAAGACAAGGGAAATTTAACTTGGGCTTCTTCTTGTAAATGCCTCTGAAAAATCTTAAACAAAACTTAAGCTCTTCACCAAAACTGGCATAGTGGTTACTTTTATCCAATCCTCTATCACTAGAAAAACTCCGACGTTATAACCAATCATTGCAAAGAATAAACAGACTCTGAATTTTCACTATATAAAGTCTACTATAACAATATACCTCTAAGCTTCATTCTACTGTTTGCTTCCATTTTTCCAACTGTTCTTATGTGCACAATATACTACTACTAAATGCTATTTTATTGATATAGTGGTTTTAATTTTGTTATATCTGAATTTTTGACACTCTCAAAATGACAAACAGAAGTGGACAGAAAGAGCACCAAAACAACCCCTATGCCTTTAGTCAAAAGACTGGGAATTTTGGCCCATAAGGAAGGAATTTTTTGATTCTTAAGGCCTACCTTAGATAAGCCCCAACAACAAAGTTACAGTGGAGTAATAATAGCAGTGGAAACCCTAGAGATTCTATTTCTTGCTGCTTATCTCATGTATAAACATATTCCTAGAAAATGTGTGAAAACTGAGAGTTGATCAGGCCTCAGCTTTCTGATCAAAACATCAATAAAGGAGATTTCTGAGAGCTGAATAGTGTGGGGAAATTAACTGAGAGTAAGGAATGAGAGAAGGGGATACTCCAAATCTCTTTAATGTCATGGGCTTGCCTTCAAATTGAACATGCATAGAAATAACTGGAATCAACATACCAAAATTCTCAAAGATTTTGGGAATTGAACTACAGTGTAAACCTAGTCCTAAGTATCATACAAGTTCAAGAGTGGAGCACACATTGGGCAGAGCAGAATATCTCTGAAAAGAATTGAAAAACAAAGCAAACATAGGAAACACAGACCACCGAAGGGAGTCAGGACTTGTGATCTGAATCTAGCCAGTTTGAATATCTGTTAAAACAATAACTAATAATCAACAACTCCCAGCAAACTTTAACAAGCTCTAGAGCTTCCTAACATAATATTCAAAATGTCCATGATATAAATTCAAATCACTTGTTATATAAACAACCAGGAAAACTTAAACAAATATTACAGGACAGGAAAATGATCGGATACCAACACTGAGATGATTTTGGTATTGGAATTATCAAAGACTTAAAGCAGCTGTTATATCCATGTCCCATGAAGTAAGGGGAAACATTCTTCCAGTGATTAGAAAATGAAGAAATAAGGTGATAAAATAGAATCCCCCCAAAAAGCCAGAGAAACAAATAGAAATTTTAATACTAAATAATAAAAGAGGGGCCTGATGACAGAATGGAAATGACAGACAAAGGACTTAGTGGGCTTGAATACAGATCAATAGAAATTATTCAATCTGAAAAATTAAGAGAAAATAATAATGAAAAAAATTGAAGAGACCCTAAGTGATCTATGTGACAATATCAAAAGGCCTAATACTCATATATTTCATCTCCTATTAGAATCCCAGAAGAAGATTAAGGAATTCTTGCCAAAAAGTACTTGAAGATCTTTCTGAAAACTTCTCACATTTGCTGAAAGACATATGTATAGGTCCAAGAAGCCCAGCAAGTCATAAATAGAATAAACTCAAAGGAAATAATGTGCAAACATGTCATAATAAGACTGCTGTAAAACCCAAGATAATGCCTTGAAATCAGCCAGAGAGGTAGATTACATATTATAGAACTATAATTTTATTGGAGATTTATCTTGAGAAGCAAAGGTCAGAAATACTGAATGATGTTTTTACAGAGCTGGAAAAAAAAGGAAAGGTCATACCGTATCCATCAAAAATATCCTTCAGGAATGAAAACAAAATAAAACGTTCTCAGAAGAAGAAAAACTAGGAGAATTTGTGGCCAATAGATTTGTTTCAAATAAATGCTAAAGAAGTTTCATCCTGTGGAAGAAAAGACAAGTATATATGAAAAAAGTCCCAAATAAATTTTGTCATCTATATCCATTATATAGACACAATGAATATGACTGTATATCATTACCACATTGGTCATATTCTAGGTACATGTGACCAGTCAAATATTCAAAATGTGACACATCACTGAAAAACTAATATGGAAAACAAGGTAATTATATAAGTAGATGTGGAAAAATACTCCATAGTACTCAACAACAATTCATAGCAAAATGTTTATTGAGCAAAGAATAGGACTTTGTTACTGTGATGCTATTTATAAAAATTCTACAGCAAATACCACAGAAAATGTTGGTATATTAAAATATTTCTTTGAGATTGAACAAGACAAAGATACTATTCTCACTGCCTCATTTTAACATATTATTAGATATCTTAGCTAGAGTAATAAGACTAAACAAAGATTTAAAAGTTCAAAAAATTATATTGAATAAAAAAACTAATTGTCAAAATATATCGTGATTGAGCATAGAGAAAAATAAAGTAGTTATTCTCTTTCATGGATATAAATATATTTATAGTTATTTATCCATTCACCTAATGATAGTCATTTGAGATGTTATAAGCTGTCTTTATAAGGTTCAAGAGAGATGCCAAATTGCTCACACACATAGGAAAAGGTAATATGAGGACACAGGAAGAAGATGAAAATCAGCAAGCCAGAAAGAAAGGCTTTGGGAGAAACCAAACCTACTGACAACAAAATCTTGGACTTCCAGCCTCTAAAGCAGTGAAAAAAATAAATTCTGTTTTTAAAGCTACCCAGTCTGCAGTATTTTGTTATGGGAGCCCTATAAGACTAATATAAGGTTTTATTCTGCTCCACTGAAACATTTTATTCCTGTAGCATTATAATAAATCTTCATACCTGTGGGTAATTTCTCCAGTTTAGTTCTTAAACATTAACTTAATGTCATCTTGTAAATTTTCCAGAAATATGGATTTGAGTTTTTATTGAGCTTTACATTAAATTTATAGATCAGTTGCAAAGAACTGATATTCTTAATATGCCATTTACAACTCATGAACATGGAGCATACCTTCATTACTTATATGCTCTTAAATTCCTTTCAGAAATTTTTTATACTTTCAATGTAGAATTCTTAGACCTTTTGTTACACTTTAGCCATACCCCTAGGTATTTTGTGGCTTTTGACCCTATAGTAAGTTTTATCTTTTATAATTTTTTCTAATGCTGTTGCTAATACTCAGAAAGAATTTCATATATTCATCTTATATTCAGAAAATTGGTTGAATTATTTGTCACTTATTGATATGAATCTTGTTTTTTCTCAGAATATATTATATAGTCATGTTTTAATTTTTGTAACAAATAGCTTCTCACTTTTCAAATCTTATTATATACCTGTTTTTCAATTATTAGGAAGCAATAATATGATTCAATGATACATATGGGAACAATTCACATTGCCTGTTGAATAAGAGAAAAATACACTGCAAAGAACAGAAATAATTAACCCTACACTTGCACAGCACAGATCAATCAGCCTTATCTAACTTGGACTGCTTTTTGTTTTGTTTTGTTTTTGTCTTTTTGCCTTTTCTAGGGCCGCACCCTCGGCATATGGAGGTTCCCAGGCTAGGGGCTAATCAGAGCTGTAGCCGCTGGCCTACTCCACAGCCACAGCAATGCGGGATCCGAGCCGCGTCTGCAGCCTACACCACAGCTCACCGCAATGCCGGATCCTTAACCCACTGAGCAAGGCCAGGGATTGAACCCGCAACCTCATGGTTCCTAGTCAGATTGTTAACCACTGAGCCATGACGGGAACTCCAACTTGGATTGCTTTGATCGACTATGTTAAGACATTCATTGAGTAAAATGGCATACCAAAAATAGAATATTTGTTAGTTGAGAGAAATCTTCAATTTTTAATTGTTTCGAAAATTCAGCCTTGGACAGTTTTGAGAATATATGCATAATAAATTTTTTCTTTATAGTTAGACTTATTCACCCATTCCACAATCATTTTTGATCATCTGCTAAACACTTGGTGGTATCAAATGAAACTTTTTATACTCAATATTTTTTAGAGCAAAAATCTTCATGTATCAGAAACTTTTAAATCATTCAATCAAATACATAGTGCTGAGGTAGGTGCTTCTTGAATGAGAATGTGGATCATAGTGCTTTCTTTTTGGGCTAAGTGGAATCCAAAAACTTTCCCAGTAAGAAAATAAGGGGCAGTGATATGTGTTTTTGAGCCAAAATAATGTGGAATTTTAGAAAGTAAGGAAATTAATATAGTCTAGAAGATATTATAGCAGGTAGGATTGAGCATATCAGTACATTTATGTTGATTCATTTAGATAGTATTTTACAGATGTTTTTTAAGGGTACAAACATGCAAGAAGTAAATAATCTCAGAGATTGAATGCATGCTATAGTAAACATAAACATCAATATTGTATTATAACCGTCAAACATACTCAAAGACTAGAACTTAATTATTCCAACCACTACAAAGAAATAATAAAAATATAATGTGACAGAGGTGCTAATTTTCACTCCAATGGCAATTATATTACAGTATAAAATTATATCAAGTAAACATGTTATACAGATTAAGTTTGCATAGACTATACCAATGCATTCTTACCAACAGTGTAAGAGGGTTCCCTTTTCTGCACTCTCCACCATTTATTTTTGTAGACTTTTTGATGATGGCCATTCTGACTGGTGTGAGATGATAACTCATTGTAGTTTTGATGTGCATTTCTCTAATAATCCAGTGATGGTGAGTATCATGTACTTTTTGGCCATCTATCTGTCTTCTTTGGAGAAATGTCTGTTTAGAACTTCTGCTCCACCCCCCCCCTTTTTGGCTGCATTTGCTCCATCATGAAGAAAAAATTTAAAACATATTTTTGAAATTTTCTTTTTCCATTAATGGTCTTAGAAAGTGGCATATTTTGGGAGAAAATACAAATATTTAAGGTAAGGATTTTCCCATCCTGAGAAATAAAAATATTACTGTCATACTAGCCATCTTAATTTGGAATGAAGCAACTAGCAACAAGAATCACAAAACCACTGGAATTCAGACTCTAAGAGCTCAAGATACATTACTATTATTACTGTTTTTCACAGCTTTATATTCCTTGAAATACATTTTAAGTGGTTCTAAGAATAAATTTCTCCATAGCCAGCCAGGAGACAACTAATCTGCATTCTCACTCAAATTCTATTATGGTTAGAAATTAATTTCAACTGCCTAAAAAGAAATTGCATATAGAAAAGCATACTTCAAAAACTATTTCATTGGACCCAAGGGCTATTCCTACAAACATTAGGGATAGATATTTCATAATAGGTTAAAGGGCAGGTTTTACCTATTAAATGCAACCAGATGCACATAGATATTATAAATTCTAACAACCATTGCCTTGTTTTAAATTTTTGCAGTTATACTGAGACTATAACTTTATCCAAAACTTCTACCTAGGGCTATTTAGACATTTCACCATAGAAGCCATCTAAATAGTTGCTTGCTGTCTGTTCTAGTTTTGGGGGTGTTTATTTATTTTCTTTTACCTTACCCATAACATGTTAAAGTTACCCAGGCCAGCTATCAAACCTACACTATGGGCAGCAACCAAAGCCAGCACAATAACACCAGATCCTTAACCTACTGTGCCACAAGAGGACAACCATCTGTTCTAAAGACATAAAAAATATATGATAGTAGCCCATGGAACCCCGTTCCATTATTTAATTACCCTTTACAGGTATATTTTCACCAATTCATGTATCAGAATTCAAAGTAGTGCTTCAATGCGTTTAAATCTAATAGCGCCATAAAATGAGTGCTATAACAATCTTTCCCACCAAAGATTTACATTATTAAATCAACAATGTATCTGGTATCTTATCATTTTCTTACAGTTATTAAATTCAAAAATTATATAAATCAGTGTATCAATTATATTAGGTGTAAAGCTAAGTTAATGAAGTCAATAACATCTGAGCTCTCAAGAATTTTCTTTATCACCTAAAGATAAAAAAATATTCTGGCATACTCACTCTTTCACTATGAAGGTAATAAAACATTTGGTCTACTACATAACTGATGTATACTATTGAATGTCTTAGTCTGTTTCATAATTGATGCATATCACTGAACTTTAAGCTGAAGGCTTCAATTAATCTGAATGCCCAAGACACTTAAAACAGGAAATGGCTTTCTAATCAGTTTAAGGACAAGCTCTTAGGGCCTTCACCAATTAATGGGAAATCCCAGATTATAGGATGGATCTAGCATTGGGGAAAATGCAGGACTCTGTTATGGCTCATGGCCACTCCGAAAGAACTCATCCCAGGAGCTGTGCCATTGCCAAGAACAATTGAACATTCAAGGAAGACTTCGGTACTAATTTAGCTGTCTGGAATCCCTTTTGTTCATCATTTGAACAGATATCTAGAATAGCTTTGGGCCTTACTAATTGTTTCAAGACCAGTTCATCTCTCAGCCCACAGCCTCTAGAGCTTCAAGTGTAGACGCTCAGTGTGAAATCAAGTAATTGGTAAGTAACATAAAATTTATCTTAATATTTTAACTTGAAATATCCACTTAATTTTTTTAACAGCCCAGAGTTCAGAAAAGAATCAGAATTGTCATAGAACAGTGAATGTCTTGAGAAGAATTATCAAGCATTTCTCCTTTTTCATCTTTTTATTAAATTTTAAAGTATCTGTATAACATCTTTGTTTTAAATTGTTTATGGCAGTATTGAAGAGGTAAAATACCTCTGCTGATGCATGTCTTAGCATTTCATCCAGTATTTAAGAATCAACTCTACTAAATAAATTATTTTTTAAATTGTGGGTTAAATTAATATGTATCTAGTAGTAGGTTTTAATTCTAGAAATACAATAAAATTCCAGAATATTCCTCTAGAATTTAATTACATAAAATTATTTGGCGAACCAACTCTTTCCATCTGTCTAACTAAATGAATATCTTATCTCTGAATTAAACTAAACTGAAGTTTCTGTTGAAGCCTAATTCTGAATAAAGGTAATATCAAAGTTGCTTTCTTCAGTAAAGAATCATTGTTATATTACCTGTAAATACTCATCAATTTCTTTTGCATATAATTTTGTTACAGATTCAATCAACTATAAAATATTACTTTTGAAAAGTTACTAGATAAAATGTGAAGTTTTTTTTGAAAATCAAACTTTATGAAAGCCAATAAGCATTCTTCTCAGTCAGAAAATTTCATTTGATATCAAGACATTCTGAAGTGACTAAATTCCAGCAGCAATGTCTTTACGCAGGCAGGAAGTGCTACTAGCTAAAAAAAAAAGAAAAAATACCCTCAAAAAATTTTTTTGACAGTAGGTAGCTTTTCCTGAGGAGGAGGAGAAAGAAAAAGAGGCAGTTGGCACAAACTGCAGGTGGCTGATGAGGGGGAGGTGTCATTTGGGAAGCACAGTAGGTGGCTTGGACTACTGAGAAAGAGCTAACAGTTGGAGACAGCAGCAGGTGTTTGCTATGAGGGAGAAAAACCTCTCACCAGAGTTATCAACCATTGCTTCTGAGCATTTTCACTGCAAAAATCTGGTGTTTGGCATTTTAACTTACAGCACCAGATATGCCTAAAAATACTTATGAAGCCTAATATTTTGTAAGCTGAAAAAAAAATTACAAAGACATTATTTTTGCTAATGATTGAGTCTGAATCTCAACAATTGGTAAAGTGTTAAAGATGGCTTTATATTGCACATTTTCACTGAAAATTTTCTAAAAAATCAAGTTTCTGAATATTTTAAGTAGGAAAAAATTGAGAATGTATATAATTATAAATTTAATCATAATTAAATCAGTAGAAAACAGAGTCGTTATTCGAATTGGTTTCTAAATGAACAAATTCCAAGCCACCATGATTATTTTTACAGTGCCAAAATTGCTATTCCAAGTTTTTTCCACCTATTATCTAAAAGTAGAATTTATAAAGTGATGGCCTAATTATAGTTAACCACAAGAGACTGAATTATTTTAAGTTTTGAGAGTTATTAGGACCATTGAAGTAACTTTCATGAACAACACTGGAAAATTTGTGGGAACCCGTAGGTTGAAAGGTAAGCACTATAAAAAGTGAAATTAACAATATCCTATTTTCAGGTTCTAATAATTTTATAGAATATATAGAAGTTGAAGGATAATCATAGAATTTTTTTGCCATTTTTTTAGGGCTGCACCCAGGGCATATGGACGTTTCCAGGCTAGGGGTTGAATTGGAGTTTTAGCTGCTGCCTTACACCATAGCCATGGCAACACCAGATCCGAGCCGTATCTGTGACCTATACCCCAGCTCACAGCAACAGTGGAACCTTAACCAACTGAGCGAGTCCAGGAATGGAACCTGTGTTCTCGCAGATACCAGTCAGGTTCTTTACTCCTGAGCCACCACGGGAACTCCATAGACCATTTAAATGTATATAAATACTGTGGGTATACTCAGTAAATATGGAAACTCATTTCTAGATAATTTTTTATTCTACCAAAATTGTATTCCTTTTTCAGTTCTGGTCCACATATAAAACTGGTAAATGTCAATGGGAACAAATGAGTGTAATAATCAGTAGAGAATCCTTGTCAATTATCCACTTTAGCATGTTCCTTATGCAGAGATTCCATTCAGAAATGCCAGCATGTAGAGACAAAGGTTGAGCTATGATGTGTATAAATATTTATTTTGTAATCACTAAATACAAGGCAGAAACTTTTTCAGATTTTTGCTTAAGAAATCACTAACATTCCTCTGTAACAATTAGCAAAAGAGTGTATAACTATTCATTAGTTTATATAAAATAAAAACAGAACTTGGAGAAATGAAAATGTAGTAAAAGGAAAGTGAGGAGCAAAAAACAAGGAGCATAATGATAAAATAAGTAGTTTTGGATTTTTTTTATTATTCATTCTGTCCAAATAAGTTGTTTTTTTAAAGTGCTTTAGAGGTATTAATTAAGATGGCAGAGTAAGAGAATATGGAGCTCATCTTGCCCCATGAACACATAAAAAAATACATCTACATGAGAAAAATTCTTACTGAAAACTAACTAGAACTTGGCAGAAGGATTCCTGTACAATCAAGGCTGCAAGAAAGATACACACATAATTAGGTAGGAATGGAAGAAAAGTGATCAGGTCAGGACTTCTGCTCCTGGAAGGGGACTTAAAGGAAAGGGTAGAATACACAGGCAGACACCTGGTGAGAGCCAGATTGAGTGCCTCAATCATAGGGTCTAATGTGGGAGAGATGAGCCCAGTTGGCTGGTTGTTAGGACCACTGGGACTGAAAGAATGGTTGTAAGAACATTAGACTCCACTTCTGTGGATCCTGTGTAATACTTTGCCCCCAAGACAGTAGAGAGAAAAGTTTGCTCTAAGGGCTACTGTGTTTCTTGTCACTACTTCAGAGTGTACACTAGCATGAAGAGCAAATGTTCCGGCCTGGCTCACCCCACATCACACTGAGGTGGTCAAAACCAGAGAGAATACTTTGACTATGAGATACAGGGGCAACCTAGTCCTGGGGTGGAGCCTGGGTGGGGGCAGCCTCAGTCATTGTTATAACTTATTCAAACGGTCCATCAGAAGCATCCCAGTTGTCTGATTGCAACCACTCCACAAAAGATAACTTCCTGATACTCACCAAGAGTTCACAAGGGGCCCTCAGCTCTGCAGTGTGGCTCCACAATGAAGTGAGGGCAACAGAGGCTGGGAGTAGTGATCAACTGTAAGGAAAAAAGGGACTTTCACCCCAAGATGTGTTTGAGTGGAAAGAGGAAAACAAATATAGGCACCTGCAATGGCAATGTATCGGAGAGAGCTCATACTCTTTTTGTGGCAAACTAGAGTTGAGACCACACACAGGCCCTACTTGCTTCTGTTACTTCAGCCCTGCTCCCGTTTGGGACATAAATCCCATTTCAGGGATGGGGAAAATATACATTTAAAGGAAACAGAGCCAGCTCATACCCAACCCTCAGGGTTTCAGCTCCAGTTACTTGGTATTAGACACCAGCTTCAAAACGGTATCCAAGTTGGGAAGAAAAATTTAAAACTGTCACTATTTGCGGATGGCATGATGCTTTTATTAGAAAACCGGAAAGTCTCCACCAAAAAACTATTAGAACTAATAAATGGATTCAGTTAAGTTGCTGGATTCAAGACTAATATACCTAAATCTATTTATTTTATATTATACTAATAATGAACTATCAGATAAAGTAAAAGAAAATAATCCCAATTAAAAATGCATTTTTCACAGAACTAGATCAAAAAATAATAAAATTCATACAAGTCCACAAAAGACTGCAAATTGCCAAAGAAATGTTGATAAAAATGAACAAACTGGAGGTATCACACTCCCAGACTTTATATTATACTACAAAGTTACAGTAACCAAAAGAGCATGGTGCTGACACAAAAAACAGATGCATAGATCAATGGAACAGATAGTCCAAAAAAAAAACTCGCACTTTTATAGTCAAACAATCTATGACAAAGGAATCAAGATTATACAATGGAGACTAGATAGTCTCTTCAATAAGTGGTATTGGAAAAACTGGACAGCTACATGTTAAAACAATGAAATAAGAACATTGCCTCACACCATATACAAAAATATACTCAAAATGGATTAAAGACTTAAATATAAGACCTGAAACCATAAAATTTCTAGAAGAGAACACTGGCATATCACTTTTTGACATAAATCATAGCAGTATTTTCTGATGTCTCCTAATGCAAAAGAAATGAGCAAAAATAAATAAATGGGACATAATTAAACTTAGAGCATTTGCACAGTAAAGGAAATCATTAACAAAACAAAAAGACAGCATGCGGACTAGGGGGAAATTTTCCAGAGATACGACCAACAAGAGACTAATAATACTCAAAATATATAAATAGTTCATACAACTCAATATAGAAAAAGAAACAATCCAATCAAAAAATGGGCAAAAATCCTGACTAGGCATTTTTCCTAAAATAGAAACAGACACATGAAAAGATGCTCAATACAGCTAATTATTAGAGGAATGTAAACAACAAAGGGATATCACTCCACACCTATCAAGATAGCTATCATCAAAAAGTCTCAAATAACAAATATTGGAGAGAATGTGGAAAAGAAGGAACACTTCTCCACTATTGGAGTGAATGTATTTTGGTTCAACCATTATGGAAAATAGTATGGAAATTCCTCAAAAAACTGAAAATAGGAGTTCCTGTCATGGCTCACAAGTTAATGAACCCAACTAGCATCCACGAGGATGTGGGTTAGATCCCTGGCCTCACTCAATGGGTTAAGGATCCGGCGTTGCCATGAGCTGTAGTGTAGGTCACAGACATGGCTCAGATCCGCCATTGCGTGGCTGTGGCAAAGGCCAGCAGCTGCAGCTCTAATTTGACCTCTAGCCTGAGAACCTCCATACGCCCTGGATGTGGCTCTAAAAAGCAAAAAAAAAAAAAAAGAAAATAGAATACCATATGGTCCACCAATTCCACTGTTGTTTACATATCTGGAAAAAAATGAATATGGAAATTAAAAATATGCATGTACCACAATATTAATAGCAGCACTATTTATAATAGCCAAGATATGGAAGCAGCCCAGGTGCCCAATAGCGAACAACTGGATTAAGAATATGTGATATATATATATATATATATATATCTCACCCATAAAAGATGAAATGCTATCATTTGCAGAAACATGGATATACCTACCTAGTGATTATTATGTTTAGTGAAATAAATCGGACAGAAAAAAGACAAATATTACATGATATCACTTATATGTGGAATCTAAAATATAATACAAATGAATATATATAGCAAAGCAGAAGCAAACTCACAAATAAAGAACACAAAGTAGTTGTTACCAATGGGGAGAGGGAAGATGGGTGGGACAAATAAGGTGTATGGGTTTAACAAACACAAACTGGTATATATAAAATAGATAAGGAACAAGGATATACTGTACACACAGATAATTATAGCCATTGTCTTGAAATAACCTATAATAGAATATAACCTGAAAGAATACTGAATCACTATGCTGTATATCTGAAAATAACACAATATCATAAATTTGAGAGAAACAGACATTAAGCAAGAGTAAGGCATTCCCTGAGGCCGAGGACTTTTAATCCACTGCAAGCTTTTGCTCATACTGATTATCCAAGTAAAAACAGTTTTCAATATTCCGAACTTTCAAAAGAGTTTAAGTAATGAAATCTCCACGTCATATCTGTGAAATCTATTAACCTCCACATACAATTTTCTCAGAAAAACAACCATAACAACTATATACTGCGAACTAAACACTCATTTTTCAAACAGCAAAATTAAAGAACAGTAATAAAGCCAGGAAACTAATACCAATATTTATGGACTCTTAGCTCCAGATTATTTCCACTAAGGCACAGGAGTTTCTCGAGTATGAGATTTCAAGGAGTTGAGGGGAAGGCTAACCCCAAGGTGACAAGTGGGATTAGCATGAAAACATTTTAGAAATAAAATTAAAAGATTCCTTAGGTATAGAGTTGTGTTCAAACAGTTTAAAGTATCAAATATGATTAAGTAAAATATGAGTAGCCAAGGACAATTTTTTATAACTGTATTACGGATGTAGATGCTATGTGTGCTGTGTTTATGGTAAAAATAGGAAAGGAGAAAACATCACATGTGATGTATAAATCCTACTATTTCTAAAAGCTCTTAGGATGTTACTTTTTGCCCAGAAGGCAAATGCTTACAATGAAAAATGTGGACAATTCAATAGTCTTTTTTTAGAATATTAAAGGTGACTTGAAAAGAAATGAAATATATTTTGGTGCATTACATATACTGGGAGATTGCTTAAAGCAACAGGAAGAAATACTGTTCCTGAGGTTCTGCTCTTAGAAGATGAAGAGCTTTAAGTGAACTTTTCATTTGGTTTACTCTGAGGGCTTCTCCTCCTCAGTGTGATTAATGCTCTCTACACTGGAGTAGAAATTCTCCCGGCGTAAGTCTTTGATAACTATGGTTAGTAAACTTGTCATGCACAAAATGGAATATGTGTTATCTAACTTGAATTGAGCATACATGTAAGCATACCAATTCCTTCCTTTTTTCACCAGAACAAAATGACATCCACACTAGCATAGCAGAGTATCTTCCAAAGAAACTAGCACCACTATAGAAAGCCCTACAAAGCATGACATGCTAATAAAATGCTGATTCCGAATGGTTTGAAATAAAGACACAACTCTTGACTAATGACTATGTTTTAAAGTACAGAGCATTTGGAGACAAAATTAAGATGGTGGTATAGAAGGACCGGAGCTCAACTTCTCTCATAAAAACAACAAAATTTCAATCAAACGCCGAGCAAGCCTCAACAAAATGGACTGGAAACTTTCAAAAAGATATCCTACTCCAGAAGACAAACAAAGGCCACATCAAGAGGTAGGAAGGGCATTTATGATATAATCAATCCCATACCTTGTGAGTGGGAAGCCTCAAAGACTAAAAAGTACCTGTATCACAGATACTCATCTACAGGAGTGAGAGTTCTGAGCCCCATGTCAAACCCCCACTCTTGGGGATCTGGCACTGGGAGAAAGAGATCCCGGAGCATCCAGCATGGAAGGCCAGTTAGACTTGTGTGCGAGAGCTCTACGGGACTGGGGGAAGCAGTTATTGGTTAAATTGGTTTAATATTTAAAATTACATTAAAATCACATTAAAGGGTTAAAGGGCATTATTCCCAAAATGCACTATCCATGTTCACATCCAAATATTCACAAGAGTGCAATATTATGACATATATTTATCAACCTCTTTGCACTTCAGTTTACTTACTTGTGAAATGGGGTAATATTAGTGTCTAAATCATAAAGTTGCTGTGAGGATTCAATGAGGTAATACACATAAAAATATTAGTGCTTATAAGGAGGTAAGTACTTGATACTTATTAACTGTTATTTTGTACAAGATGGACTTACTGTTAAAGAGTCAAAGTGCAAAGAAAATAGCAGGTCTTAAAGTAAAATCATACTTAAAGTAAAATTATACAATATTTCATTTTATATATGATGAGTTCACGTGCTAGCATATAAAAATAACCAATGTATTTTTATTTCCATAAAAGCTTAAAGTTGTTCTAAAATTTCATAATATTTTTCTTTAGCTGTGTAATCTTTTAAGAAATAATTTAAAGTGAAAATGCCTACATTTCTTTAGATCATATAAACATGGAATCTAATTCTAATTAGTCTTTCAGCTAAGATAGCTTAAATATATTGTAAACTAATTTATGTTCATAAAATTTACCCTAGTCTTATTTTTTATTTGTTGATTCAAATATTGTTTTTACCATACATAATAGTGACCACTTCTTAGCCCTTAAAGTAGAGAAGAGTGTGACAAGTAATTAAGTCTGAGTTTGGGGGTTATTTCTACTTCAAGTCTATAAATTTACCTGATGGTAGTGCCACTTGTCTCATTTTACCAAATGGAAAAGTAAATTAAGAGTAATTTTCTGAACTCTTTTAGCCCTTTTAAAATGATTTCCAAAAATGTGACAATATTAAAAATATTGTGAATCAATCCATTTTTTTCTTCAAAAAATTGTGCTCGTGTTTGACTAGACATATGGAATAGAAATGCTTTGATATTAGAATCAGAATTTTTGAAGTGAAGCTGTTGGATCAGCTGTTACTCTAAGCCATATTTGGTGACTAGTTGAGTGGTAAGAATAACAGCCTCAGTAATACAGTAAGGCCCAGAAAATGTGAGTCAATGGGAGCAGCCAAAGCTCAGAAGAGTCAGCTTTTCCTTATCAGCTTTGACCTTACTACACTATTTCTCTCTCACACATAAACACATTGTGAGGTAGTGTGTATTCTGACTTTACGTATTTGCTTCAAAACATGAACTACTTATATCTCTGATTAATGGGAGTCGCCTTCATCTCCTTCAGTCCTTTAATTTCCCAAATGCATAGCTCAAAATAAATTTCAATGTTTTTTTTTTTTTTTTTTTTTTTTTGCCTTTTGTCATTTTATGGCCGCGGGTTTATGGCCGCACCCGCGGCATGTGGAGGTTCCCAGGCTAGGGGTCTAATCGGAGCTGTGGCCACTGGCCTGCGCCGCAGCCACAGCAACGCAGGATCCGAGCCGCGTCTGCAACCTACACCACAGCTCACGGCAACGCCGGATCG